>CAAKHG010044125.1:0-22221 GCA_901007715.1 Dactylopterus volitans
CCTAAAAAAACCCAAAAAAAAACGCCCCCGTCCCCTCGGCAGAGGCAGATGTGCATGAGCTCAGCTTCGGCTTCAGGGTGCCGCTGAGAGAATAAGTGCAAGAAACAAATAACTGAGAGTGTTCCGGCTTTTTTTTTCTTTCTTTTATGTTGTTTGTTTTTGCATTTGCAGTGTTATCGGGGTGGCTTTGATTAAATGGCGCAAATGTTTCTTATTAGCCGGCGCTTTCAAAGTCAGTTAAGTAATTAAAGCGCCAACAGTCTGTTAAACTTTTCCTGTGTCACAACTAAATAACAGCTTGTTGATGTTGGCAAATTGGATGAAGTCGACCTGTGCGCTTCTTAAAGTACATTGCTATGGCTGGCCGACATGAGGCCAGGAGGCACAATGACTAACATAATGACAAACTTCATTTAGAAAATTGCATTTAAACAGCTCTAAGGAGGCCTCTTCCTCGGAAGAGACGAGCCTCTCCCGCGAGTCGTCTGAACGGTTGCGCAAATTATTGCCGGGTCGGCATAACGTGCGATCGAAATTGTGATTGGGCCCATGCAACGGCTGTTAAGTTGTCGTACGAGTGACAGTTTCGGAAGCGGGGAGGGCTGTCAAAGTGCTGAACAACAAAACCGCCTGGTATGCGCGCGTGCGTGACGTTGCTCTAGTTTCTATAAATGGATCGACCGTCATTTGTTGAACCGAACAGACAGCGAGAATGGCACCCTGAAGAGCTCGTTCCTCCGCCAAGGTCGGTGTAAAAAAAAACAACAAAAAAAAAACAGCAGATTTTTCACATGCTCACATGTTAATGGACCATGCTCCGCTCCTCCGCCCGAGTTTCATGGAAAACGACCTGACAGTTTTTCGCACGGACCCACCGACAGAAGCACCAACCCCCCACCTTCCCCCCCGCCAGCGCCGACGTCTCGGTGGATCATCCCTGGAATTCTTCCGTGTCCCACCCCTCCACCTAGCTGAGCGTAAACCGGCTGAGTAGTTGTTTTTTTTTTTTTTGCGCAACAGACAGACGGCCAGCAGATGTGGGGGTGGAAAAAAGATGGTGGGGGGTAACCAGGAAGGGCGCACTCTTTAAAACTGCATTATGAGAGAGAGAAAAAAAAAAACGAAACAAAACCCAAAAGGCGCCGCATCCATTTCATCCCGACCTGTCACGGGGGCTTCGATGTCCAGCAGGTTCTTCTCTGAGCGCAGGATTGCGGCGCCCTCCCCGATGAGCCTCAGAGCCACCGACTCCTCCACGCGGCCCTCCTTGGTTAGGTGAGCCTTCAGCACGTCCACTTTGGGCTTCCCATCGCTGTCAAACACCTCTTTAGCCGTCAGCCGGTGACTGGGTGGGAACGGGACAGCTGCAGGCGAGAAGGAGAAGAAGGAGAAGAAGAAGGAGAAGAAGCGTGATTAAGGCCGATATCGCTTTGTGGCATATTTAAAGTGCGGCGATATACTTTTCATTGACAAAAGGCTCATGAGGATATGCAGTTAATACCACATGACTGAGCAAACGGCATCTAAGCTGTTTGATTAGCAGGTACTTTGTACCCTCCGGGGGGAGCGACTAGCCGCAGGAGACGGAGTTGGTGTTCGCTCCCATACTTGCAGCCCCCACCTCTGAGACAATTTAACAGATTGCTGCTATGATCTGTGAGTCATTGAATTTTTTTTTTTTTAAATGTCCCCCACCACCCCCCAATATTTTTTTTTAACAGTTCCTGGCTCAGAGCAAGAGAGATTACAATTAGAAATGAATGAGAAAATAGATATCTGTTAAGAGGACGGATTATCATAAAAAGCCTAAGTAATGCAAGCAAATTATCCCGCTCAGTCAAATATGTCACCATCTCTATATTTAAGCATGTTCTGCTCCCTGTATATGATTTAAACAATGAAATCGATGATTTGGCTGACATGTATCGACTTATTTGTTAGTCACAATTACTTAAAAGGGTAAAATTACGTGTATTTATGCGACTCTTGCAGGCATCATGGAAATTAGAGCAACCAAATCCACGACAAATCTCTGTTGCTGTCAATTTGCATAATTACTGGCTTATAAAGGACGACTTCTCGCAGCGGTTCAATGTGCCTGCCTTGATTTCGGATGGAACTGTGACTGAATCTAGTTTAGATAAATTTCAATTTAAAGGGGAGAACTTCTCCAGTCTAATCACAGCATAAAGAAAGAAAGGAAAAAAAAAAATGAAATGCTCATTTTCTCGCAAGTGCTTCCTTCTGACAACCCCCTCCCCGACAAGCACGTTACTTACTAACGGCAAAGGTACAAATAGGACGTAATTAAATGCCACATCCTGTGCGCCTTTCATCCAATTTAACAGCTTCAGAAGAAAAAAAAAAAAAAGAGACATGCACATAATTAACATCCACTTGCAGACTTTGCACATAGCATGCAGGTGTGACTAATGTTCTAAGCCTGTGGCCAATTGGTGTGTGTGCGTGTGTCACCCATCGTTCTCAAAGGTGACATCAGCGGTAATCAGACCTGCACTTGAGCGTCACACTGTGCAAAGTGACAAACGATATTGGGTGTCTGCGCCGCAGTATTTAAAGCCGCCTAACAGGTGTGCGTGGAAAGTGCAGATTTGCTGGACTTGCACCGTGGCCATCTCCAGCGAGCCCTGCCGCTCTGTGACTCCGCAGAATACGAGGCGGCTGTCCGAAACCGCGCGATTCTCCGCTGGCCGATCCAAGCGCTTGACGCAGGGCAGATAGCGTTTGTTATCCCAGCCTCTCTCGCGGGGCCCTTCTGACGTTACCATGCTACACGCAATCAACGCTGCGAGTGCATTCTGCCGTTAGCCTCTCTCCTTGCAAGCGTAAGCTCAGGCTGTGTCGGATGAAACCCTTTTCCCTTCACATTTTACTATTCTATGTTTACTATTTGAGAGATAACAGCTATGGGATGCCTGATGTATGATGATTCAGCGCAGTAGAAAATTACGCCTGGTGCTACTTCCGATTAAATACAGGGTTTAAACAGTTTGCGCATCATCTCATCCTGTTTTAATTCACATTTCTGCACCACAATTGTCCCAGTCTGAGAAACAATAACTTAAAGTGATTTAACTCCTTATATGTACAATGGGAATTCTATGTACGGCTGTCACAAACTGTCACTCGACATGTTTTTAAAAAAGTCGTCATTCCTTCCATGTCTGTCCGCTGTGGACCAAATTGTTTAAAAAAACAAAAAAAGCAAGACAGGCTCTAAAGACAAACTGTGTTTGGGCCAAAAACTCATTACCAGCCTGACGTCAGGTATCTGGGCCGTTCAGAAATCCCCATCTGATATAGAATTACCCAAAGCCCCAGGTTGGCCTCCCTTCAGCACCTGCTGTGCAACTCTAGCCCGACGCCCAGACCCTCCGAGCCCCGGCCCCCGGGCAGCTACACCACACAGCTGCTTCAGTCTTGCTACTTCATGCTTTACTTCCACGCAATATCATATCCGGGTTCGCCTAACATTCAGCCCCATATATCCGACAGTGACACGACCAGGTAAGCCTCGTCAATCTGTGAAAACGTGAGAACCAGCGTCCCCCCCGATATGCTGCGAACGTATATGCTCTCAGACGATAAGGTAAGGATAAAATGCTTTCCTCAGCCCACCGCTGCCGGTCGATGAAGCGCTCCTGCGGTGACACACCGACTCTCAGAGCAGTCTACTACGGCTGCCCTCTTCATGAATCTGCACCGAACTCATAAGACTCAACTGCCTTTGCAGAAAAAAAAAGGATACTCCGCTTGTGTGGAAATATAGCTGTTAGTGAAGCCATCCCATTGACAATGTTTTTATAGAGACAATTCGAAGGAACAACAAGCCTGAGGTTAAACCGCTGAGTTTTATGGAGCGGAAGGACGGGAAAACCCCATACAAACGCTTATTTGATTATGCTTGTATGAATGATAATCACTGTCAGTCAGACAATTATTAAATTAGTGGGGGGGGGGGGCTGTGTATGTTTCCACAGGAAAATGTCTATATCCGCGCCCAAAATGTAATGAGTTCTTCCTATTCTCTTCCACCAAATTTCATAGAAAGCAGCCTGGTAGTTCTTCATGTAGCTTCACTGACAGACAGGCAAAAAAAAAACAAAGGAAGCTTTTTGGTAACCAAGTTTGGCAAAATCCGGTCTGGTAGGTGGGGAGTGTGCATCACCACAACCCTCCCCGAAGCCGCACATTCGTAGGTGACGGCGCGCACGCCAGCCTTTCGCCGCACTTTCGCCGAGGACGGGGCGCTCCCACACACGCGGGGCGCGCGGCGCGGCAGTCGCTCGATATCGCCGGCCAACCACATCTGCTCCCACTGCAGTGACATAACACGACACATCCTGAAATCCAAACGCTGAAGAAAAACATTGTTCCTGAACAGAAATAACCACGGGTGAAAGGTGCGCTTGTTGGTGTGCTGGCAGCCTCTCAACACATCATCCCTCCATTTCCTACAGTCGTGACAATGGAAAACGCTGGGAACTTTCCCCGTGTGGAATTTCTAACAGCCCTCTTATTAACAACAGCAACACCCGCCCCTGCCAAAGCATTACATGGCACATTATAATGGTATGTTCTGCACTCCGCTGAAAGAAAAGAATAAATAAATAAAAAATAAATAAATAAAGAGATGTTTCTTCCATCACCAAAAAGCTAAAAAGGAAACGGTGCTGTCAAAATTCGGAGCCTCGTCTTTCCAGTTCCCGTAGTAATTAGCCATTCGGGGAGGAGCTTCCGACGGTCAAAGGCTTAGCAGAAAAAAAAACTAATTTCCTCGCCGACAGCAGAATTGACATTCTCGCACGGCGACTGCTGATGCTTGAAAGCGACCCCGTGCATCTATGCGTCCTCAGTGAGCCGGACGGCTGTGGGATCGCAAACCGACCCGAGGCCGCGCGCCTGCAACTCCCGGGTTTGACTCAGAAAATGGTCTCCATTAGGCCGGTCGCTTTCGCCTTCATTATTTTGACCATTTCCCCGCTCGGCTCAGTTATGTAACCGGGAAATTGCACCGCAGGCTTGAATCTGGCATGAGAGAGAAAATGATGAGAGAGAAAAACAAAAGCAAAAAAAAAAAAATCTGGAGTTTGATTCAAACTTCCCTGGGAATTTGCCTCAAATTAGCATTGATATTTACAAGCTACAAATTAAAGCCATCCATCCGCTGGCCATTAGGTTTGGAGACTAATAGGCTGTGAATTCTTTGATTATTTGGAGGGCTCGCTCAATAGCGCTATCCTGCGCTGGTCAGCAAGATTTCCGTTACCGCTGATTATCACAGGGGCTCGAATTCACGGAGCCCCGAGACGAGCTGCAACTTTGGGGAACGGCTGGGAGCAAAATAATCATGCCGGAGCAGACGTTTAGGTGCGATTCCTGTGACATCTGCACCGCCGGGTGGTAGTGAACGAGAAAGTGCTGGGAGGCGGTGGGAAAACGGGGGCCGCTTGAAATGTTCAGGTTGATGTAGTTCAGAGCTTATGTGATCTCTCCGAGGAATGAGACAGCGGGAGGTGGGCAGTCATACGGTGTTGGACAGATCAGCTTAATTGGCAAAAGTGAGACAGACTGCTGCAGAGCTCCCCGAGCAGCTCCTGGTTTCATTTAGTGAGGAACACAGAGTGCGATTGTGGGCAATTTGTTCACACAAATATCTACAATTCCTGAGCATCATCTTCCTTTCCGGCTCGGTCAGCCGTCTGGAATCAGTATTCAGGAGAGACGCCCAGCGAGCTTCCAAATAACAAAATGTTCCTTGATTTATCCCAAGTATCCGCCATCATAAATTGTGCTGTATTAAAATGAAAGCCCGAAGATGTGGTCAGTTGATATCTAACAAGCACCAGTACTCTCCAGAACATTTTTTTTTTTTTTTTAAATAAGCTGCACAGCAATATCTACCGCAAACATTGACTTTTCAAGTCCGAGGCAGTCACGAAGGACAAGCTATCTGATAACACCTGCCCGTCACGTGAAAAACTTTGCGCGTGGTGGATCGTAACCAACGAGTGATTATAAAAAAAAAAAAAAAAAAGCCCCAAAAAAACGAGCTTCTTTAAAACCACACAGATCCGGCAGGCTGTTCGGCAATAAATTACTCCAATTCCGGGGCGGGAAACCTAAACCTAACGCGCAGCCATCAGTCTCCATCGTATGCCGGACTGATCCGAGAAATCGCCGACGGAGCACCACGCAGCCGGAGCCCCCACCGCCCACCCGCAGAGCGTGGGCGACCCTCGGCTTGCCACCGCCCACGACCAAAAAAAAAACACAACCCTCCGCCCCTCCGGCGGACGCCAGACCAGGCCACCACACCAGCAATTTTCCTCCCGCAAGACTCAGCATGACCAGTGGAAACCTCAGCATGAGCGGTCGGGGAGCCGCGGCAGAACAAAGGCTCCAGAAGTATGCGCGAGTGCAACAAAGGTCAGTTCATACAAAGCATAGAATACCAGAAGTGATTTGACTGCACGGTCGGACGTTGCTATGCAAAGAGGCAAACGCATAGTCGGATCCGAGGCGCGATACTGATCAATACGTTTGCACAAAGTAGCCGCCGCCGGTCCCCTTGATCTATTTTCCTTTTCAGGCCCTGTTCTTTGTCCTCGGGCAAGGTAAGTGGCTGGCAAACAAAATCTCGGTGTAATGAATCAAGTTGAAGCCAGTGTTTCCCAGAGGATGGAGTTGTAGCAGCGGAGATGAAGCCCCAAAACCCTCCTATTGTTAAACTTTTTTTTTTGTGTGTGCGTGTGTGTGTATGTGCGCGTCCCCTTGCCCAAAACAAATGCGGCCCCTACTGATAGGACATGAGATAAAACGTCGCTCCCCGATTCTGATCTGGATATCTCGGCTCTGCCGCACTGCATGGAACTTGTTAGAATTTTTAATACATGTTGATATGAGGCCGAATCCCGCTTTGGTGTTAGGAGACTGTTTGCAGCCTGCTGTGACTTCATGAATATCATTACGGCGAAAGTACTGAATCTGCGACACGTGACGCTGCCGAACGTCGCGGCCGAGAGCCGCCCCAGCGACCGAAGCAAGCGGATCAGACGAGTGTACGAGCTGTTGCCTATTCTTAACATCTTTGGAACTACGGGGTGGATCAATAATTCACCGGCTCTCCTTCCAGACTTCTCCGAGGTGATATCAGACACAAAGTTTTTCATGTCATTCCTCAGGTCCAAAAAAAATAGAAAAAAAGAGTGATTTTACCGGGTGCTGTCAGCCACTCGGACCCGGTTATTGAGCGCCAATCGGTGCAGCCAGGCGGCCATTTTTGGGCACGCTGAGCCGAAAAACGCAGCTCTGATTCGCGTTGCTAAGACCGTTTCGACGAGCGTGCCCCGTCTGAAATGGACCACCGCCGGAGCAGGGCCACAAAAACGCCCTGGAGATGTCTCGCCGACCACGGACAACCTGTGACAAAACCCCTTTCTCCCCTTTAAACAAGTGTGTGTCGCAAGAGACCCGACGGTGGAGGGAGAAATCCATTTTAAAGCCTCTCACCACTTTTGTGCCTCCTCGCCGAGTGGCATGTCGATTGCCGCCGTTTAGTTTCCCTCCTGCTCGCCTGCTCGCCCTACGTTGCCACGAATGGAAACCAGCATTTCCTGTTTTTGCTAATTCATAAAGAGCATTTGCATGACAAAAAGGACAAGACTTTTCTTTTGAATAATTTAGAGGGCATGAAGAATGTTTTTCAGCGTTTCTACGACAGCTCATTTGATCGCCAGTCGCAGCGATCGATCAGTCGGCTGTAACCCCCCCCCCCGCGGCCCCCCCGCCACCCAGCCGCTGGCCCAAATCGCTGCACCATACCAAGACCGTTGCAGCGCCCGGCCCCATTTCGGAAGCGGCGGTTCTTCGGAGCACCGCTGTCGTGCAACCGCACTATATGCATAACAGAAATGTATTGAGCTGCATCTCCCATCGACTGGATAAAAAGAGAAAAAAAGAAAGAAAAAATCAATTGCAGTTTGACACCTTTTAGAGATGTAGGGATGGAGCGCTCGCTGCCTGCGCCGTATGGCCGACCGCAACGAGTGGACTCGGGGAAAACGCGAGTGGTGTGCAACTGGCTCTCCACGGACAGCCGGTGCATGTTAATTAAATTACATAACTCCGCCGAATTAGAGCGGGATATGTTCAGGAGTCCAGGATGAACAGAACGCATGAATCTCTGTAGGTGGTAGCAAACAAGGAACATACTGTACATCTCCAAATGTCATCTGGCAGCAGCTTCATTATTGCACCACCACAGTGCACACTCTGCATTTGATTACCTGACATACATAATGCAAAAGATTGAGATCATATGGATATATTTTCTGACAACAAAGGGAGTGTGGCTGCTGAGGCGTACGTTACATTCATTGGAATATATTAAAAACATAATACAAATATGCAATATATAGTGTCTAATACATAATCTGCCCTACCTCACACGCTGGATACACTCGCACGATGGCTTTATGGAATTAGTATCTTAGTTTTGGTGCAGGTCCATCTCCCTCTACAGCCCGTCTAGAGAGCTCATAATGTTGCCAATCAATAATTCATGAGTCAGAAGTGATGCATTTCTCACATACAATTAATGCAACGGGAATTCAGATTGCAGAATGACACTCCACAGTCCACAGTAGCAACTAATACAGCAGGATTAGGTAAGATTCAAGGGGGCAATTATGGCTGCCAGCTTGATTATATTATCCCTCAAGGAAATGACAAAACAGAAACTAACAGCAAAAGACTTCCCTCCATTTAATTTTTTTTTTAACTGTGAACAAAACAAACTACTTCATTCATAAAATTCAACACGGATTGGAAAAGCAACACACCGTGGCTGCATTAACAGACGGAGACAGCTGGGTTTATTACGGAACCCTTTAAAAAGTGTCAGGAGTAATAAACGGGCGCAGCAATTTCTCAAATGTCCGCTTGCTCTTGTCGTGGCAAACTTTCGCTCTCTTGCGCCTCAAATTGCCGGATAAATTCTGCAAAAGCAACCGCTCGGCCGGTAAATTCCAGCCCGTATGCCTGCCACTGGCAACGCAGCACTTCAGTTTTCAGCATTATGACATATGAGGACGCATTAAAATGAAACCTATAGAACGTAAAGGGCCTCCCCATCTGGCCGCGGACAGATCACAGAAGGCCGGCAGGCTTTAGGGCCGCTGGTGAAAAGGTCACTCAGAAATTGGCGTGAACCTCTCGAGCGTGCATTAGCGGGGATGGAAGCCTGGCATGAACAAAACGCTTAGCGGTGCGTGGCTTTGAAGCTCAGTGCTTTTGAGTCTGCCGATTATATCTGTGTGCTGTGCGGGAATGGAGTGATTACCTCTGTGGTTGAGGCAGCCGAGGGAGAGCGGAGCCAGCAACACTCACCTTCTCAGGGAAAGACAAAAAGGGGAGGAGGGGGGTGAGGAAAAAAGCCCCTGGCTGCGTCAGAGGAAATAAAAATGCAAAAAGGGGACTGAACAGCACTGTCAACAAAGACTCAGGGGGCCTGCTTCAGCGACAGATATCCTGCCGCCGAGATGCATAAACCTGCGGCGCATCAAGAGCCAGGCATTCAGCATTTGCTCACATGATGTGCGTCACCGTCCGCGATTAATAATTTGTCCCCTCGCGCTTAAATTGCCCCCGGCAATTTATAATTCATGCTCAAAAATCGAACCCTTAAATTACCCGGTTCGTTCCTGCAAATTAAAAGCGAGCGGGCCCCGAGTTATTTATATTCTGCACTATTAATGTAATGACTGTAATAATATCATTCCAGCCGGTCAGATTTATACAGCCCGCGCCTGCACGCCGTCCGCGGCTCTGTGCTCTTCATTTAAAATAATTGTTTCATCACGGCCGCTGAAGTCAACTGACCCGCTGTACTAATGGATATCAGTTGATGCTGGCAGATCAATACCAAATGCCGCCTCATCTCGGCGCCGAGCGTGGCGGGGAATATCAAGATAACTGCCCTGAGTGGCGGCGCTTTCTGCCACCCCCCCCCTCCCCCGCCACCCCCTTCCGCCGCCACACTTCCAAACGTGCCCGCATGTTTCGGGCGTGTTTGACGCGCGCCGCCGTGGGCCGTAAACCGGAGCCGGCGGCGATACCGGCCTGTTTCACGGGCGGTTAAGTTAAGCGAGGGCGGCGCGTTTTAGCTACATCACGGTAATATTAGTCCCGCTTTGCCTGTGGAGAAAGGTCTGGCTGCACCGCTTATAGAGGGAGGAAAGTAATTATATTAGTATTCGTATATAGTATATAGTATTTAGGCCGATCGTGATCTTAATGGTGTGTTCCGTTTGCTTCAGAAGCCGCGGCTAGCCGCTGTCGACCCATTCTAACCAGGCTAGCGGTTGCTCGTATTACCAGATAACAAGAAAGCATTGCGTGTTCCTCACCCCCCCCCCCCCCACATAAAAAAGCAACATGTCCGCAGATAGAAGTTGGACCGCGCCGCATGTGAGGCTGCTTGAAGGTGCCATGCATAATCCAATTGCGACAGCCTTCCTTTTACTGGTGATACTTTCAGTTGATGGTGATGCGCGAGGCGGCCGTCTCTGCTCGGGGCGCGTTTATAGGAATACGCTTGAACGCGCTATTTGTATGCTCGGTTCCTCAGCTAATAAACAGATTCTGATTTATTTGGGAATAATTGCTCCCAGACATTGCTCTGGCCCACACAAAGCTATTAATATGATTAATATTTAATATGCTTTCTATCTGCCACCTAAAATCATTCATACCTGAGTAATACTAAAATATTTGTTGTGCTTGCATGATACAAATGGGTAGAATGCTAAATGTCTCTGGGTTTTTTTTTGCACAATGACACTGCATAGCAGCTCACCGCTATAGTTTATCGCCTATCGCCTGTCACAATTAATTAAAGCCCAAACGTCCATAATTTTAAATGCTACTACTGGTGGACTATGTAATCTAAACAGCTGACCATCATCCTCTGCAGCAGAGATGTAAGCAATTACCCTGCATAAAAAAAAAACAGGACAGATATTAAATAAAAGCGTGTAAAAAGGGGTTGCCAGGGCAACAGTGCTGTAGAGTCTCAGTCTTAATCTTTCATCCATCAAACACTGGCTTAAAAATTTGTCAGTCGCCAGCAGCATGTTATGTCATGTACCGACTCACTCCAAGGCTGGAGCAGAAACCTCATCATACAACGTTCCATTTTTTGTTTTTTTGTTTTTTTACAAGCTTAATAAAAACATACAAGCTGTGGTGATCACACACACACACACACACAGAACAAAATCGCGATGGTGCCTCCGACATCTGTTCACAGCAATAACATGGGTGGTTGCCAGCACAGAGGGCCCTGTCAATGACGGTTATCCAGGGATCCTCATTATTAAGATAGACAGGTTGTTTCCTAAACAAGCCAACAATACACCCAAGACCTGCATCCATCCCGCCGTAGCTGTCAGGGTTATCAGAGAGCATCACGCTCTGACAGAAAATAGCCCACAGCGGCGCTGCCGAGACCCGGGTGACAGCCACGTTAGAGTGAGTGACACAGGCAAACGTTAATACCCGCTGTTTGCTCAACAGATTCTGGACGGGGGAAACGTAGAGAGCGTTGGCGGCAGCTGGCGATCAAAATGCACCGCTGCACAGACAGCACTCTGACTAAGTCCCTGATTAATTAGTGAGGTTAGGGGCTGAGGCGTGGGAGGCTGGCGTGGGTGAACTGAAGGATGGATGGATGGATGGATGGATGGATGGGTGCATGCAAGGATTGATCGGAGGGAGTGGGCGGCGGATGCGGTGACGGCCATTTTTTTTTGTGTCAGGGATGTCCCCGCACGTGTTTTCCGGTGGTGGTCGGGTGGACGCGGTGAGCCATCGCTGTCGCAGCCAATCAATGACACAGTTAGAGTTTGTCAGGGACCTGGATCCGTGGCTGGCAAATGACAACAGCGATTCGGGGGCGAGGGGGGGTGAGGGGACGAGTCGGGGTGAGTGAAAGATCAGTCGGTTGAAATAAAAATTCGTCAGGAGTCAGGCTGTCAGGAGTCAGAGCACCTGTCAATCCATCACAAAGGAAGCGCTCCCCGAGTCGCGGCCCAGTGACGGGACGTCCCCGTGGACGGAGCGTCCTCGCAGAACTTGCCGTCCACAGCAAATTGTGTGTCATGCCCCAAAAAAAAGAGACAGTCAAGTGAGTTCAGTATCTCCGCTGCCATATTACATGTTGATACCACTGACAGGCTTCCCGTTTCCTGTTACTCAAACTGAAAGGAGCGTTAGTGAGATTGGAGCTTTTTCCTCTCTCGTTTTTCAAATCATCAAAACACACACAACGCACACACAAAAAAAAAAAAAAAACGGGCAGCTTTTGTTCCATTCAGAAACGCAAGATACAAAAACTGGGAAGCAGTCGAGACAGTTTTACAATGCACATAGAAAAAAACGAAAAAAAAAGAAAAATAGTGAAGTGTTTCACAGGCCCGGCCACTCAGACGCGTAACTCGCATCTGCCCAGCAAATCACCAAACTATAAAGCAAACTAGAAATAGAAAACGGTAATGGAGGGCGGGGCGACGCGCGTTTACTGCAGTTCGCGTCTGTTTGGCTTCCCGCCGCCCCGTTTCGCCGCTGACGGCTAGCAAAGTCAGCTAAACGGCTTTCGAACCAGATGCTGGCACCGCTTCCTCAACAGTCATCCAGTTTGGTCAGCACTTCTGCTCTGACTGCAGGGAGGGCGGCCGAGACGCTCCGCACTGGGCTCTGATTTTATTGCTGGGCTTCGACCAAGATGCGCATTTCAAGCATATTTTTTTTTTCCTCCCTTGTCAATCTGAAGTTTTTTTTCACATCAAAAATGACAGCCGAAACCTGAGACTACATGTTCAGTACCTTTGGGAGGTGAGTCTTTGGAAATAGTCTGGACTATGGTCTCATTAGGTAGATAAGCCAGTAGGCTGTGATAAAAAACAAAAAAAAAAAATCACCATTTCTATATTTACATTCCATGACGGGTCAAACATAAATGCAATTTTTTTCCTTGCCTCTATATTCTTTTATTTATGACCCTAAACTCACAGCTTAACTCTCTGAGATAACTGAAATGGTCGCTCATGCTTCAGCTTATCAACTCTGCCTTCACCCACCGCCATTTTTCGAGAGCGCCCCATTGCTACTGTACAGCTCAGTGGCAGCGGAGACTTCCATCATCAGCTTCAGAAGAAAAAACAACATTGTTTCGCTGCCGAATTCATGGCAGGGTACTTCTGATTCATACTGTTAAAGAACTGCAAACAATCATCGCTGTGTGGGATTTAGACTGCGGTCGATTCCTGGAACCAAAAATGAAAGGATTTTGATGGGTATTACATTAAGGGATGTTTTATCTGACATTTCTAAACCATCTTTGGTGAAGGTTTTAGTTTAAACCCCGTTTGCCAAACCGCAACAAAATGTTAATCTATGTCTAAAGAAAAGTGTTGGAAAGAATGTTCCCATGATTAGGACTGGGCTCGAATTCAGCACAAGTACGGCGCAACGCAGGTCAGAGAGACCTCAACTGTAATCGAACAGACGAACGTGTCGACGCCGCGATAACTTTGGCGAGCCGCGTCTGACGAGGAGGAGGAGGAGGATATGATGAACGTTTGAACTTGTTTAAGGTGAAATATTGCAGGCATTTACACATTTCAGCGGCACCGTGTTCCCCTTCCCAAAAGAAAAAAAAAAAAAAAGGAGGTCAATCTCGATGTGAAAGACCTTACAGATTCCCAGGTTTGTGGAGATGATAACACCGTCTGGCATTTCCTGTGAAAGCCCGTGACAGCTCCTGAAGAAGACATCCCCTGCTGGCTTTGCCTCGTCTGAGGTCTGCACCCTCCCTCCCCTCCCCTCCCCTCCCCGTCCTCCCTCCACAATGCCGTGACACAGGATTAGCTTTCATTAGAGAAGGCGCCGTAATCAGCTTTGGAGCATAGCAGAGACGGGAACAATGGAGGAGGCTGAAAGGATCTGGAAGACGGGGCGCTCCGGGCGCACGCTCGGCTGTACGCGAGCTGCGGAACCTGTGGCACATCGCAGCGAGACAGCTTGATGGCAACGTTTATCTGCACGTTCCCAAGCGCCGCGTAAAAAGACCGCCGATACCACAAATACGGCAGGAGCGGCACATTAGCGGTGTGTCAGTTGTCATATGGGGGGTACACCGAGCTGACAGTCCGGGTGTCAGGCACAGTTGAGCCTTTTAAAGTATTACTGTCCTTTTCTGGCGCTTACCGGAACTTAAGAGAAAAATCCCATTTGGCACAGCTGCTTTCACCCATTCAGTCGAAATTTCTCTGCAGGTTTTGACTTTTGTTCGACCAGCAGCAAACCGGCTCGTAGAGGGACGATGCAGGGAACACACTTGCGGCGCCACTTTCTGTTCTAAATGTGAATGCCGGAGCGGCAATGTTAAAAACAGATTCGCATTTCTGTGAAAGGCTGGCAAATTTATGGTTTACATAACTACCGAGCAGTTACTTCATCTCACACAGGTGCGGAACAGCTGGCTGTCGGCTCTGATGTTTGCAGCGGGGTCAAACGCAACCTCCAGCGGAAGACACGAGGCGATTTAATCTTCAGATGCAACAGCTTGTGATTATTCATGCGGCCGTCTAATATTAGCTTCTGTAACCTACAAAAAAGGGCGGCAGCTGACGGTTCTCTTGTCGATTCACATGTCGATGATTTTCTCAATTAATCGGTTTGCCGTTTGCCTATAAAATATAATAAAACGGCGAAAAACGTCGGTTAGCGTCTCCAAAAGTCGAAAAGGAACACTGAAGATATATTTTGCTTCGAAGATATCCGGATTATTGCCTCAGACAGGTGAAAAAGAAATCTGGAAAATATTGGCATTTAAAAAGCTGGAATCGAACTGATCAATTAACAGAATAATACGCCATAATTGTGCAGACCCAACATGACAAAAAGTCGGCATTCCTGCAGCGCCCGCCTCGCGAATGTCAATGGAGGAAACAATAAGAAAGACTCATTAAAACCGAAGCAAATTGGGCTCCCCCATTTGGTCCGTCTGCGCCATCATGTGTCCAGCCTCTGAGCCGGCGACGGCGCCCCCCCCCCCCAACGCTATGGTTTCAACATTTTCTTCAGACGGTAAACAGAAAGGTCAGGCAGCCGGGGAGGGATTGGCGGGTATGTTTGGATTCCTGTCTGGACAAAAAAACCTGTTCCTGCACACGCACAGTACCACCTTTGTGAGTCCTCCACCGCTCTCCATCAAGCTGTCAACCGGCGCTTGTAGCGGGAAGGACTGACGACAACGGGTCTATCGAGAACATGTGTCCCCACTAACCCTGGAGAGCTCGACCGGTGCCGGCACTGTCACTGTACAAAGCGCCCTTGTTGGCGGTTGGGTCTTTTGAGTGTGCGGTGACGTGCCGGCGAGTGGCTGGACGCGATACGACCGCGTGCAGCCGCGAGCCGGGGTTTGCTGTCACCAAACCGCAAGCCCGACGTCGGGGGCTCAACATGCGAAACTCTCCGCTCGGAATGATGCCGTGACACACCAGAACACGCTCACGCGATTTAACAGGGCAGCTTTGAAGGAACATTTGCGGTGTTTCAGCATGTCAGTTGGTCAGCGCTGCGAATTCTAGTCGTCAGCAGTGAGTCAACGAATGACGGACAAATCTGACTGACTGCAGTCTGCTGTTGAAAAATCTTGGTGTGGCTCCTTTATTTCCAGGCCTTTTTAAATACTTCAATGCAGACACGTAAACCCTCGAAAGAGAACAGTGAAAACTGTTTTTTTTATCTTACAGTACATTTTTTCCTGCAAGTATCAAGTCCTACGTCCCACTGATAAGACCCTAAAGACGTGAATATCTAGGATTACGTCAAGCACGTTACCTCGAATATTTGCATCACAATCTGACGCCGCCGCCACATCTCAAACTCCAAATTAGACAGCAAGACAGCAGGCAGTAATTACATGACTCTTGACACAATCTAATTGAATAAAGCATTACATAATTCAATATTGTGTGTTAATCAATTGACACGTTCCAGAAACTACAACTGACTTCAGTGTTTTCCGTACTCCTTCACAGCTTGCCTCGGAGATAATATGCCTCAACAGGCGTGATCGCACCTCCCAAGGAGGGCTTGTTGGCAGCCGAGATCTTGGCATTTCTAGAATGCAATTACTAGATGCACGGAGAGGGGATGAGGGTAGTCTATATTTGCACCCGCACTTTGGTAAACGGCGCATACCAGACCTGAGGCTGACCCAAATAAAGCAACCGCCTGAACTGCAGATAACATTCCTCATCATTAATTTACCTTCTGCCCTCCCTCTCTTTCTCTCTCTCTCCCCCCTACGAAGTTTACCTGCTTGATTCGAAAGTGAGTACCACTCTGCCACGATTGCGCTGGAAATTGGGTCAAATCCTCCCAACCGTACAAGAATAGCCCCGTCACGAACGTGAAAAGGCACTACTCCACGCTGTGTGACAGGAGAGCGGGAGATGACAAGCAAAATTCAACATGCTCTAAATAAAACAGAGATCAAACATCACAAAAATAGCCAACTTCACAAGCTACTAACCATTGTGATTAATGAGACAAGTATGATATGCGAGTACAATGTGGCAAGCGAGCTTCTTGGTGGCATCAAGTGATTCATGGTTTTCATTTCTGGCAGGGTGACTAGATTGCGGAGGACAGGTGGTGAGGCAATGGGATGGCGCAGCCAGTCACCTCCTCCCACCTCTTGCCAAGACAACAAGGCCCCTAAGAGTTCCCTTCCTTTACCATTGCTTCCCTCTCCCTTTGCCCACACCCACCTCTCAAGCCCACCTCTGCATCTAGGCCATGGCTGTGTGGGTGTGGTGGATTCTCCTGCCAGCAGGAGTACCAGTCTGCCAAGAAAACAGGAAAAAAAAAAAAAAAAAAAAAAACAGAGGGGGAGGGCAAGTAAAGAATTACTGCGCTACAGAGCAAAGGAATTCTGAGTCAGCAAGGGATATAACTCCATACCAACCACACACACCTTGTCTCGCCATTGCCAGGCCCCCAGAGGCAGTCTATACATCAGAAGAAGTTGCAGCGAAGCCCCCGAAGTTGATGCTATTATGCAACCCGTCTCGCCTAAAAGTGACTGTAAAGTAAATTATCCTTCTCTGTCGCCAGCCTGACCTCCATACTGCAGTGAAAGCACTTTCAAAATACACTAGCCGAGTATTATGCTGAAGGCGCCATCTGTGCAGGCTTTACTAGCAGCCCCGAGATTAAAAGACAGTTGAAGCATCATATATTTGAAAGCTGCCGCGGCGGTCGACGCCAAGCCAGCGAAAGGGAAAGGTCAGAGAAAGCCGCGGCGTTCAGAAAAACCGTAGGCGCCGCTGGTAAGTGTGGGTCAAGCGGTGGAGCCAGGTTTTGCTCCTGGTCCCTTCGGGCCAAGCTGAGCCTGATGCAAAGGGGTCATGTGTCCTTGATGATCAGGTCACTGAGTAACTTCAGGTTGAATAGAGGGACACTTGACAGCTTGACTGCCTGAAGGGAGTCTCGACTCCCAGACGCCGTTCATGTGCCTCCTTAGTGTCCTAAACTGTCCATGTGTATCTTAGTACATGTACTACTTTTTTTTTCTTTCTACTTTGGACATTCTCACTAGGTATATTACTATCTTTTACTCAGTTCGTGCCTCACATTTATTACAATTGCATTCAAGTCACAGAGCTAAGCATTAGATATATTTGACATATAAATATCCAGTGACCTTTGAAATACCCAGAAGGTCAGTGAACACCACTTGCTTCTCCTCTGACAGTATTTCTAGAATCCTCAAAGACTTTGGATGAAAGTATTTGGATGGAAAAAAAAGGGATGACAACTTGAGGTTGAAAAATTCTAACTTTTACAATCATTTACGCTTATATTGATGTTTTATTTGATCTCTAATAATAGGAACCACACAGATACCAAATTTGCTTGGATAATCAATCACATGACCAGGGAAATTGCTAAAAGAAAAAAAAAAATCTATAGTCTTATTGAGCAGATAGAATATATTTCATCCAGATATTTAGCCTCATGTAATGTCATTAAACTAGGTCCACAGCACGTCCTAAGATATACATCTTCATCTATCACAACGCGTACAAGCTCTACAGAACCTCATGGAACGTTTTTTTTTTTAAGTCAGAGTTACAAAACCACAGAAAACTTTCATTCATCACGGCTGTTTGTCATTTCTCTCAACACACTGTTTACTTTTATCAAAAACAAACAGAGTTTATTAAGACATCCATGTGGCGTTGTAGCCTAATACCATGGAACTGCATAGCTACGTACTGTATACACCATCTGTTTGGTTGGAAAGCAGTCCCAACCCTCTTAAGTGCTGGCTAGAAAACAAACAGTGCTGGGCAAATGTTTAATGTAGCTTACAACTATTGTATCACAATGTTATTTTCATGAAGTGTCTGAGATTGGAAATAACTATGAATCAGATTTTGTGCACGGGGGGAATGCTAAATTGATTTCACTCTGCCAATTGCAACCCAAGAGCTGGCTTCAGATCACTTTGAGATACACTATCTGTCGGACGACAGGCTGATTTGTACCTCGATTTGGCTGTGCCCAAAGCTTGCCACATTCCTAAGGCGGGGTCAGATTACGTTCTATACAGGGAGACTGGCCCGAAGCATTATGGGTGTTTCGGTATTTCAACATGGGCCCGACAGTTAAATGGTAATGAAATGAAATACAGAATGAGTGGCAGATGGTGGCCTAGAGGAGGCATTGTAGTCATGGTTGAAAGCAAGGTTGGCAGCATCACCATCAAGACCGCACAGGGGAGGAATAATATGTTGCTGGAGAGTGGCTAGAATACATGACAGCGAGTTAGAGAGTAGTTGAGACAGAGCACACACACACACAAAAAAATATGTACAGTGTGTCAAATTTTTACAGCACAGAAAAAGTGTGTACCCAGAAGTAAATGTCACTTCTTGGTAACAAAAAAAAAAAGGAAAACTGTCAGGCATAGTGCGATCTTAAAGTATTTTTTACGAGTGTGTGTCATGGACAGACCCAAACTTGCGTTCGCACTAAACTGTGAACCTGCGAGGTTGGCATGACACAGCGCTGCAGCAAACGCGCGTTAGTAACGGCAAGGCCTGCGGAGCGCAGACCTCCAAACGTTTCCAGTGCCAAAAAACAGATACCCCCACATCAAACAGATATGTATGGCCCAAGGATCCACAAAGATCAGTGAATGTTGGTAGTTTTCGTGTAATCCTGGTCACAATGATGGACCTCTTGGGCTAAGGGGCGTCACACAGGAGGGAGAATCAACATGGCGGCTGCGCACCGAATATATATCATAAAACAGCCGTTACCATTCAGTATTTAGGGATATACTGCCATACTGAGCAAGGTGATATGTTGCAATTTTTACATCAAATTTGAGAAAAACTGTAATATCGGAGGAAAAAAGCTACCTTCATGCAGTCAGAACAGCAGGATCTGCATTTTAACACACCCTAAAACCACTGTACTAAAAATCATTATCGCATTTTTGAGAATTCGTACAGTATGACAGAGCCCAATAATACGATGTACATATCAATATTTTCTTACAACTCCCGGAAATCAGATTTCAGTATGTGTAAAGCAAAACTAACATGCATTTACTGATATTCTGTAATGATATTAAGTTACAGTGTCATATTATCATCAAATGTCACCAAAGTTTTGTATAATGGTGTATGTGCAAGTTTTCCCTGTGAGCCAAAATTCAGGGCTTCAGACTGCTAAGGAAAGTTTGTTTCCTCCATTTATTCTGCATAAAGGGCCAGTATTAGTTTTTTTTTTCCTTCCCCCAACTCTGAATCATGCAAGATTACTCTAATGGAGACCAACGGTAAAAAATAAATAAATAAATAAAAAAAATAGAGCTGGAAATAAACACAATCGGCTCCAGTTAACGTGTCCAAAAATTGGATTGGGAAACTCCGACTACTTCCTTCAGGTTCAGTTGACATTCTTAAGAGCCGAATACGAAAACACAGAAGGGGCACGTCGGGGCACGTTTTCACAACGATGACAGCTGACGGGGGCATCAACCGCACGCTGCTGAGGAACAGGATCTCGCCGGCTGCGATCAATAACAATGAACGCAACCATTCATAAGCGGCGCGCCCACTTATCAGCGGACAGATACAGTAGGAGTCTTTGGGTCCTGCTTCCATCCCCTAATGGTCCTGCTCTGGTACAGAGCAGGACAACATTAAAGCTCCAATGATTGGTTATCGTAATGTATGACTCCCCAGTGGTGTTTGGACAGGCACAAAATCAATCGGAGCCATGGGACACACTAACCTCCCCACAATCTGGCTAACGGAGGCTCGCTGTGAGGCAGACTGATGAGATATCAGTTTGCACCATGATTGCACTCGCCTTGGCCGAGCAACTGTGGGGGCCAAGTCAGCTGTATTTGCAGAGGGCCGGGGCTGTCCATCCTGCCTTGTTGTCCAGCCCCGCAGTCCATCACGCAGAGACATTAGAGCAAATTAAATTTAACTTTAAATAACCCCGCCATAACTGGCCCGAACACTCCCAGAGAAAATAAGCCGCAGTGACATTTTTTTTTTTTTTTTGGAGTCGAAACTGTGGCCCCCAGATTTGACTGACAAAAGCAGCGAGGACAGGGTAGCAAACACACACACACACACGCCGCCGCCCACCTCCGGACCAACACGCACACCTCAGTCACGACTCTGGCTCTGGTCAGCCTCTGCAGAGCGTGTTCTGAGTGAGTGGGTCAGCAGTGGTCCTCTCTACTCCGATCCCACGTGGGTGGGAGTTACTGAGTGGCCTGCCATTCCCAGCTTTGGAGCAAACAGAACCTCCTTTTGCCTGGTTTTTCCTGCACGACACATTTCTCATAGATCCAGGGGCATATTGTAATCAGTGAACCAAACAGCCAGCAAGTGCGGTAATACTGACGTATGGTAAATTCCGGGAATTTTTTCAACGTTGTGTCATTCGGTGAAAAAACAAAATCCGTGATTTGGTACCACCTAAACTATCAAAAAAATGTGCTTTCACAGCCAGGAATATACTTAAGTCATAGCTAGTTGTGCTGATGCTAACTGCACATGGATGAAAACCCCGGTCAGTGCACTGTGACCATTTTTTTTTTTTTTTTTTTTTTTTAAATCAGAAGGACGACTGGCAGTCAGACAAGAGAAGGAATCCTACACCAAAGCACTTATTTTTTCTGAGGACAAATAGTTGACGCTTGTTTTGCTCAACATTGAACAAATTTTAATTCCAAAAACATGGGGAAATTGGCCCCAGTTTGAAAAGAATTCCCCTTTTACATCTATTTTGAAGTAATTTTTTTTTTTTTTCAGATGAACTTCTGGTTGCCAGAGGTCTGATAACAAGGAGAAGAAAAAAAAACAAAACATGTAACTACACAAATCAAAAGCATGTCAGCAAACATCCGGAAGCTCTGTCACGTCTCCCCACACAGATACCACTGTCATAAAACAACATCCTGCCATCATGTTAATTACAGAACAAGCTTGCCCTTATTGACAGATTCTTTTTTTTTTTTTTAATTCTTCCATAGACGAAGATAAACAGACGCAGTTCACCACCACGTTCACTAAGATGGTTCATTTTCAGCCAGGTGGTCTATAATTAACATGTGTGACCAAGTGTAAATAAACCTTGGGGCCTCGAATCACCTCCAGCTGTATTTGTATAGCTGGAGTTTCTCTCTTGTCCACACATCGGGTACTTTAGCGAGTTCGCTAACGGCACCTGGAAGACAAGAAAAGCCCTCTGGGGTTGCCATTTGATGCAGGAGGAGCAACGGTGAATGAACAAAGGAAAAACATGCCATAAAATGCGCCCAGCTGTAATTACGGGCTTTCCCTCAATTAAGCTATTTTTTTTTTTGCTCATTTGTTTAATGGACCTTGAGAAATAAATTAAAAATAGAAAATCCTTGCTTTTAGAAGTCCTCATGCGGAGTCTGATAAAAAAAAAAGGCCTTTGCTTTGAGCAGCACAGTGAATACAAATAGATGTGTTCTTTTACTAAATGCCCCAAACATCCAAAATCACATTACCAGGATTTTAAAGAGTGAGATAAAAAAAAAAAAAAAAAAAAAAAAAAAAAACACAA
>CAAKHG010044126.1:0-13179 GCA_901007715.1 Dactylopterus volitans
CCCCCCCCCCCCCCTCCTCCACAGCGGCGCGGCCGGCGCATGTTTCGCAACCTTCTCGAATGATAAATGTGGACACAAAGACGCGTTTTTCGCCGCTGGAGATTAGTCATCCTGTGGTTTTTGTGCCTCAGAACTTCTTCATCTCATCTTTGGTGCAGCTCCGTGAAGAAGGAGAAGATGAGTCAGAACTTGCTGCAGTGGACTGTGGCAGATGTGGCGAGTTACTTCTCGGCCGCGGGCTTCCCGGAGCAGGCTGTGGCGTTTCGGACGCAGGTCAGTGCACCGCCTCAGCCGGCCACAGGGGGCAGCGCACGCGCAGGTCATCCAGTTTGGGCACGGTGAAATAGGCTTTGCAGGGTCCTAAAAGAGCACAGTGACCAGATTCACTGTGAACGAGCCCGCGGAGCGAAGGCCGCCAGATAACACTCAGTGATTGATTTCACTTCCTGCACCGTGACATCACATTAGAAGACACTGACGACCAAGGAAGCCTCCTCCAGACATGATTGGGCGACACCAAAAGGTCTTCTTTCTTTCTTCTCCCCAACAGGAAATTGATGGAAAGTCCCTTCTCCTAATGCAGCGCAGCGACGTGCTGACCGGTCTGTCGATCCGCCTGGGCCCCGCCCTCAAAATCTACGAGCGTCACGTGAAGGTGCTGCAGAGGACCCACTTCCTGGAGTGCGAAGACCTCTGAGGCGGCGATCCCTCGCCGGCGCCCGCACGACAGACACGACAAACGCTGCGCTGAGCTGGACGCGCACGCGGCGATGACCTTTCCCATCCGGATCCCGCCACCCACCTTCGTACGTGCTACATGTGGAGGGTGCGTGGAGGCGCGGAGGGGGCAAAGGCCACGGTGGAATTGACTTTCACTGTGAGAAGGACCAGTAATTAAGACACAGTCATCCTACCTCTCATTCTTTGGTTTTCAGATGGTTTTCATTTCACCCACGTACGATTGCACTGTTAAGGGGACCGGCTGCTACATTTAGAGTCAAGCGGAGGATCAGTGACCTTTTTTTTTTTTTTTTTTTTTTGCAAGAGCATAAAAAACGGATAATGCAGCCAACGAAGAGGACTAAGTTTTGCACCGACTGGACTGCCTGCGGGCCGACGTACGCATGGACGTGACTGTGTAGCGCTGTGGCCAGAGTGTCGTCACAGGTTTTGGGTCCACAAGAAAAGGTCTGTGGTGTTTCTCCCTTCACCCTCCCCCGTATCCGTTATGGTACCCCCACACCCCCCTGATTGCTGTTGGTAAGTGACACCGATAAACGTGAAGCACATCTGTTGTGCGTTTTCCCTTTTCTCCTCAACTGGTGAGTTGAATTTAAAGTCACGCGATACCTGCGTGTGCCTGCATCGAAAATGTCCCGACTCCTTGAGTTGAAATGCCACCAAATAGCTGCTGAGATATGATATAACACTACCTGCTGGCGAGGCAATATGTTGTAGTTTCTCTTGTTATATCATATTTAGAAAAAGAAAAAAAAAAAAAATCACTCGATGCTTCGATTTAATGCATTCTGGGGAACAACTGCGGAAATGCGCGACCAAGAAAAGTGCAAACCTAATGGAGTTCGCCTCCGCACACGAGCAAAATAATGAATTTTTTTGGGAAATGTTCATGTAATGCTGAATTTGTTGTTTTAAACTTAATACAGCTGCTCAGTGCCTGTTAATGGAGCAGATATCCTTGATCAAATGCAATACTTTATGTTCATGTATCATCCATTTATAAACTCTCCGAGCGTCTCTTTGTGTTGTGATATAAGCCAGCCACTTGAATTGTAACATTCCATACGATATAGTCTTCATCTCCGGTGTTCCTCCCTCCCTTTTTATGTGTATCAGTGAGACTTGTTCCAGAGTCACAAATAAAGTTCATGCCTCGCAGTTATGTCGCGTTATGTTAATTTATTGCCCTTTCTGGCAATGTTTCAGCCTAAAAAAAAAAAGAAAAGAAAAGAAATAAAACAGCTCGTTTCATTGTTCGGTATCTTGATACAGAACCGTCACCTGGACAGGGCGCGAGGATCAGCGTCAGTCAGGCCATGACACATGTCAGACAATCATCCGCTGTAGAATGAGCATTTTATTTTCAATATAGCCAAAGTTACTGGTTTAATCCGGAGGTTCAGTCGATGCTGTGTGAACAGTTAAAGTTCAGGGGAGGCCAATGATGTCGCCCTGCGCTCTGAACGTCCGTAACCGCGTCGTGTGAAGCACCGTCGCTTTTTAAGTTTCACGGTTTCGTAGCCGCGCAGGCTATTCGGGTTAGGGCAGAAAGGATGGCGCGGGAAGAGATCCTCGCGACTCTGACGCGGCCCACAAACGCCCGTGATATGATGATGTGATGCGACGATGGCGCGGTGATGTTTTGACCGACGGCAAAATCCTCTCGCGTTTCCATTCATACTTTTTTTTCGCCACGTGGGTTTTGTTGGAGTTTTAAGATTGCTACTCGCTGCGCCTCGACAAACTGATACCGTGTGACATGACAGCCATGCGAGGAACTGCCCCTTCGTGGAGATGATATTCTAAACGTGTTTGTGTCTAGTAATGATAATTTCCGATGCGGTTTTGGACTACTGCGGGTTACGCCGTTTCTAATACTAAATGAACGTCTCAGTTTATCTAAATCATGAATTGTGTGGACAGAAAACGCGTCTCGTGAGACCTAATTCAATGGCATGGACAAAATGTGTAAAAGCCCTGTTCACTATACCTCATTCATATAAATGGGATGGGCAAAAATATAAGGAACCCCCCTCGGTGTACGTTATTCATACAAATAGGATGGACAAAATATTAGAAACACCTCTCGATATAACCAAAACAAATGATGAGGAACAAATCTGACGATATGTGATTCAATCGGATGGACAAAATATTAGTAAAACCCACAACTCATCAAAATAACCCATAATTCCTGAGGGGAGGACAACCAGCAGGGCTTTTGAATTATACTCCCATCAGTTTTAAATAGGTGTACAAAACAGAATTGGCAATTGAGTCTATTTTTGTAGTCCTGGCTTTTGTCTAACTGAAAATATGTGAGCGCTGTCAGAGGGGTGCAGATCCTTTATTCGTTATTTTTCACACCAGAAATTGACTTTTTCCATGAAAAGAAAATAAGTAAATAAATAAAGGAATACAATTCTTCACCTACAGTGGAAATTTGGGGAATTAGCATACATGTTCTAATCCAGGACTAACGGCAGCACCATATAGTGTAAAGGTCAGTTGGATCAGCCCGATCAGTAGAAGACTGAGGCCACAAAGTCGACAGTTCCAGGCTGCGCACGGGCTTGACGATGCAGATTAGCCCGCCCTTCTCAAACTTTCGCCGATTAGGCCGCGAAGAGCTCTGGAAAACACAGCGCGGCGCTTCAAAACCAAACAACGGCCTCCACCGAACGTTTTACAACTCGCCAAAGTAGCAAAATAAAAAAAAAAAAAGGGACGCGGTTTCCGTCCCCTCGTTCTCCGAAGATCACGCACGACATCAAATTAAGACTTTGCTGCATTTCATTCTGAAGGCCCCCCCCCCCCGCCTGCAGCCGTCCTCCAGGAACCTGCCCCAACACTCAGAGTAACTGCTCCTCCTTGTTACCGAGTTACGTGTATGGAAGCGGCGCTGGAACCCAGATTCAGAAGGGGCCAGTGAAGAGCCTCGTCAGAGAGGAGATGGAAGTGTTTTTGTTTTTGTTTTGTTTCGTTGTTTTTCCAACCAGGATCTAAAGGATGAAGGGGAGTATGGAGGAGCGCAGGGTCGGATAATCCCGGAACTCCTTTAAGTAGCTGCGGTGTTTGCCCCTGGCCCACACGGTCATCTGGATGAAGGCCACGAGAGTGAAGAAAGCCACGGGCGCACACTGGGTCATCACCGTGAAGCCGATCCAGGAGCCCAGCTGTGAGGGAAGAGCGCACGCGTGCGCGTGCACACACACCCACACACACACACACACCCACACACAGTGAATAGAACAGTTCTAGTATGTGGCGTCACCAGAAGATGGCAGCAACGGCGTGTTTTGCATTGCAAGCTACACCGAACGCGGCGTCGCGACATGGTGCCATGCAAAACACAACTAACGCGCAAGCCCGCGGTGGGATTTGACTTGGTTTCATCAACCGGATCTTATTCTTAATTCACAAGTGCAAGATTGTAAAAAAAAAAAAAAGTGACATCATCATAATTACGGAACAAAAAAACAAACATTCACCTGTTTTACTGATTTAGAAACCTTTAGAAACCATCGTCTCTTACCTCGTACGTATAATTTGGACAGGAGACCAGCCAAAAAATCCAGGTGAAGGGGTTTTTCGTTGGGTAGGGAATCTTCTTGACTTTTGAGCCTGCGATGGCGGAGGGCCGCCGTTAAAAGAAGGCGTTAGAATGCCAGCGACGCGGCGATTAGCACCAAGTGAACCGTCTCCAAACATGCTCACCCGGTTGTTTGAGGTTACGCAGTGCAACGTGGATGGAGAGGTTTCCCAGCTGGCAGAACTGTTGGGAGTAAAGATCATCCGCGTAAGAAAACTTTTGACGGATTTAATATCTGGGCGGTGACCTTCGCGGGCGCACAACCTCGTCGGGCTCACCAAGAAAACGTAGAGTCCCGCGTTCACCTGCTGCTGCCCGTAATCTGTTGACGTGTCACAGTAAAAAGATGGAGAAAAGACGTAAGCCAGCGCTGACTGGTGAATCGCGCGGAGAACCGGCCGGGGGGCGGGCGGGGGTCGGCACTTACGGGGGGGCGTGTAGAGCGGGTGGTTAATGTAGTACGCCATCCAAGCCGCGGTGGACCAGTAATAGCCGCAGTTCTGGAACAGAAGACGGCGCTATACATGGTCAAAGCGGCGGGATCGGGCCGCATATAGACGCGTCTGCTAATAACTGAAATAATAAGAATGCTCTTAATCGCGTTCAAAGGTCAAGGTGTGCAGCCCGGGTCACCTTGAATATGTTTCGGAGAGGCATGGTCCCGTGGGAGATGCGGTGGACGAACAGCGTCTCCAGAATCCTCTTGATGTAGTGGAACGAGTGACACGCGGAGGCCAGGCTGCAACGTGACACACACACACACAAACACACACGCACGCGCACGCACGCCCACGTTTAAGCGAGATCGGGACGTGGCTCTATTGCGGTCCGTTACACATGTCCGTGACTCACTGCCACAAATGTTTGTCGTGTGGGTGGAAGGGAGGTGGGGAGAGGGGCGAGGGTGACGGGGGGCATCTGTGCACAAGCCAGAGTTTACAACAGACCCTCGCGATCAAACGCGCGCTGGCACTCACTGTACGACCCAGTGCTTGCTGCTGGTGAAGTCGTATTTGGGAGAGTAGATGAAGGGAAGGCGGAAGTAGAACATCAAATAGAGGAGCAGCGGACCAGCACACTCGGTCAGGAACACCTGAAAGCGGCCGAGACACATTCCCATGTTACATTTCTCATTGATTTCCCATCTGCTCGGCCGCGCGAGAACATGTTGAAACACTGAATGAAGCAATTGGGCCGTGGAGAAGAACGTGCGCTGGTTCGCGCCGGCCATCTTGATAGCGGAGGAAACTGGCCGGTCCCCGCGAAAGCAGCAAAGCAGCTCAGCCTTCCTCCGTCGGCCTCCCGTCAACCCGCCGCCGCGGGCGAGCGCGGCACCACCGCTAGCGGTATTGATTCCTGGACTGGCGGCTCGCGCGGGGCTCCGGCTCGGCGCGCCAAGGCCAAAAGCTGCCGCCGGCGCCCACGCCACCTCCTGGCAGGGGGCCCTGGCAGGGCGGCGTGTGATAGAGACTGCAGAGGCAAGTGTGTCAAATGAGGCACTCTGAAAGGCAAGTGAGAGGTCAGGGGGGATAAACACCTCTGGGAGAAATGGGCCAGTGAGATTACGTGTCCTCGGACAGAGGACAAGCGCTCGCAGGAGGTGTGGGACAAGCGGACCACAGCAAATCACCTCTATTACTATCTGTCACTGCGGTCAGATACTCATGTCGGGGAGTTATGGAGCGTCTGTTTATACTTGCAACACAAGAATGTGCAAGGGGCCATATCAGTGACTCGGTATGTTTTAACCCGTTAAGGTGCAAATCGCTGCAGACCAATAAGACGTGACAGATGGCATATTAATGAGGCGGAAAAAACAAAAAAGCTTAAGCCTGAGCAGGCCGGAGCAGCTCTGAGATCAACAGTGAGCAGTTTTTTTTTGGGGGGGGGGTCTTTTTCCTCGATTTCGGCGTGATACGAGCAGAACGAGAGGCGCAAACGAATCGGAAAAAAGGTGGAAAATACCTCACGGCCATTAGAAACATGCGTGACTTGTGGTAAATTGTTTATAGCATGCAGCTGTTGCTAAGCTTTGTGCGGGCGTGCGTGCGTGTGTGTGTGTAACGCGTGTGTGTGTGTGAACTCACGGTTCCCCATGTGACCTGGGGTCCTAGGTCAGTGAAATAAAAGCTGGCCGTGGTTCCCACCGGAAGTGTTTGGAGAACTTCCTCGTCGCGGAGACACTTGGCCTCTGAAAAACATGGCCGCCCGCCCGCCATTAGCCTCCACGACAACGTCACAACACTCATCAATCAGCCGCGTTGGATAAAAAGCAAACGTACTCGGGTCCAAGCGCAGGGACTGTCTGGCCGGGTACCACTTTGGATCTGTCAAGAACGGACAGCAGCTTAGCCCTCGGCGAGCTGGGGGGGGGGGTTTAAGACCAAGCAAATGGGAAGGGGCAAGTTTGCTTTTCGTTTCTGTAAACTTACGTACATGATTTGTGAAACAACGCCTTTATGTCCAAAATGGTGGACGTTGGCTCCACCTGGGGGAAAGAAAAAAAAAATCTATCATACTGGAAATTTTCATTTCTTTCGGAAATTGCTCGCCTTGCAATTTCTTTTTCTCTCCCCATCTCCATCTCCAGTTTGGTTCCTTGTGTCGAGGCCTCAGTTCTACGCAAGTACAAGAACTACTCACGTGCGCGTGTGTGTGTGTGTGTGTGTGCCTGCCGGCCGGCCGGGCTCAGCGCAGCGCGAGCGTGTACTGGAACTAGAGCAGAAAATTCCTGACAGATGAGGAGGGAATTCTCACCTCCTAACTGCAGCCCTTGCTCAATAGAAGCGGAACCGATAATGGCCGCACTTGACGGGTCGCCTTGCAAAGTAGATGATAATCTATAAAATTACCCGCCGAGCCCGTGGTGCCGACTGTGGTTCCTGAGATAAAACTCCTGATTTCACTGCAGACCCTCTCTCTGGCTCAGATGTGATTAAATGACCGGAAAGGCTGACAAACGCTTCAAAATCTCACGCATTCTTTGTGAGTTTTTTTTTTTTTTTTGGGGGGGGGGACCATTAAAACGCTGAACGTATCATTCACCAGTTAAAACAAGCGGTGCCAGGATAGAAGCCGGCTGTAATCAGAAACCCTCCATCACGCACCTTGTCCAGCAGCAGCAGCTTCTCCTTCGTCTTTAAGTCAACAATTTCCACCTCGAAGTAAACAATCCTTTTGGCCTTTTTGGGAGGTTTTGGCCTGGGCCTGGACGTGGACTTCTTCTCGGTCTCGGCCCCGTTCACATTCTTTGCCTCTAAGGCGAGTACATCCATGACCACGTCTTGATCCCGAACCTCGGTCGCCCGCGGAAATAATCGGCGATATGTCCTCCTCTGTCGGTGCGGGCGGCAGCGGATCCCAGCTCAGCCTCTCAGCACAAGTGTCGGTCCAACACAAGCGTGTCTCGCTTACTGTGTGTGTGTTTTTTTTTGTTTTGGCCTCTCAGAATAGCCTTTCACCCCCAGGAAGAACAGTGGGAAGAATATGTGGCACCATAAATATCTTTTCCCAATTAGAGTGCGGAGGAAAAACCGGGTTTTGAAGGCAGGCGGAGACCATGAAGTGAATTCTCTCCTCGCCCGAGTAGCCAGCTCTTCATGTTCCAAAGCCCCCCTTCACGCAACAAAATGCACTGAAGACGAAACCGAAGAGCCCCAAGACATAATCCATGGCGCACCATTTGGAAGGCTAAATATAAGTCGCCTGATTTGCTCTGCAACCGGCAGCTTGGTAACCTTGGGAAGCCACGTCGAGCCCCCTCCCGGGTGACAGATGCCAATGTGCTCTCATTAGACCTACAAGACACATCTCCGGCCTGCTCCCTTCCTCGCTCGGGTACACATCGGCGGGTCCCGATAAAACCCTGATCCGCAGGACGAGGGACGTCCACGTGCCCCCCCACCAACCCCCTCGGCGCGAAGCCCCGCCCCTCCCCGGGCCACCTGTGTGCGACTCGTCTCCTGCTGACCTCCAGAATGAAGACGAACGTGTCTATTTCAGTGCCCGCATTGTTCGAGTTGTGTGAATGAGCAACGTTGTTTCTGAAATACTTCCAAGGAGGTTTGTGGCGGCGGCGGCGGCGGTGGTGGGTTGAGGGTTTGGGGGGGTTGGGGGGCTGGGGGTGAAGAAAATGCTGATCAGTAGAGGATCAGAGATTCCTTTCATCGCAAAGGGTCAGCTTGTCATAGCACATATCCAAGTGCGCATATCCAAGTGCATACGTATCTATATTCTCCTTGTCTATCTTTAACCGGCGGGGGCATTCTGAGCCGGCAGCACGAAGCAGAGTCACCGTTTGCATTCCAAGATCATTTTCAAGTTTTATAATGGCGGCGAAGCCTGACCCCTTACTCCATATCAATGAGCGGAAAAACGGCGCAATGCAAAAGGGCAAGAAATTTTAAAATGCGTGTCGAGATCTTCTTTCTTGACACGTTGTCACATGAACAATTTATTCCAGTTTAGAAGTCGGTGACCAAAATGCTTTGTTTTTTTTTGCCATAACTGTTTGACATAAAAATTGCAGTTTTGTGGAAACTGCAGTCTGCTTTTAAACGGCTTACACACCGATCAGCCAGAACACTGTGACCACTGGCGTGTTAAGTGAATAACACTACTTATTTGGTTACCATGGCACCCGTCAGCGGGTGGGATACATGAAGCAGCGAGGCCAGCGTTTTGCCCTCCGAGGTGTTCGAAGCAGGACGCATCGATGAGTTCAAGGTGTTGACTTGGCCTCTAAGTTCCGCAGATCTCAGTCAAATCGAGCATCTGCAGGATTCGCTGGCGGGGGAAAAAAAAAAGTCTAATCCATGAAGGTCCCAGGAATTTACAGGACTTAAAGGATCTGCTGCTAACATCTTGCCAGATATCACAGCACACCTTCAGAGGTGTGGTGGAGTCCGGGCCTCGATAGGTCAAGCTGTTTTGGCAGCAAAGGGGGGGGGGGGCTAAACCATAGGCAGGGGGTCATAATGTTATGGCTGATCGGTGTGCGTGCTACAACATGTTACGGCGTGACATAACGTGACCGCAAAACACTTAAATCACAGCGTTTTAGCAAATGTGGGCCGTCGGCGTGACGCTGTGAAGGCGGGCCACTGACAGCTGCTGGAGACCCACCAGGCGCGTTTCTCAGGGGTGTAAACACACACTCCGGTTACACTGCAGCCGGTCCGAATCTGAAACGAATGCAGCAGCCCCGCAAAACATCCTCAAGGAATACTTTTGGGCTTCTATTTAAAATGCTTAAAGACAAATAGCAACAAAGTGAGATGTATTACTATTTTGTCCGGTGCAGACTAGAGCCCTGATATCCAGGAGGGAGGGAATTAATGCCGGTATTAATCTTAGCTAGCTGCGCTGTCACGACGCTGCCAAAAATGATTTTTCTTTCTCCTATTAAGCTCTTGAGCTTGAAACTATAACGTGTGCAAACTATAAACGGACTGTTTTAGCCATCGGCGCGTATAAAAGTAAGCAGTACATGTAAGCGTTACTGATCCCAGTATGCGGCGGGACTGTCCGGGCAGAGACGGGTTCCGCGCGCGTAGAGAGCGCCGGGCGAGGAGCGCTGACGCATGCGCACAATGCGCTCAATTCGAAACGTGGCTTTGCGAGTCGCTATCTGACAGACATCGCGAAAGCTGGTTCGTGCGCGACCGAACGCGATCTATTCGGCGCCTTTGCTGCCGGGCACGCACGTTTAAAACCGCTAAAGCGAGGTCGTCGGCGGTGGTTTCCGGTTCGAGCGAAGCCGGAAGTTGCGGGAGCCGACCATCTCGATTGCGGCAGAGATGACACGCAGCAGCGGCGGCAGCGGCGGCAGCAGCAGCATTAGCTTCTTCCAGAAGTTTCCCTCTCACGCTCTGCAGCCCCCTGCGGCAGCGCACGGCCAGTCCCGCCTGAGCTCGGCGTCCGGAGCCGTGTGTCGTCAATCCCGGTGACGTTGTTCCCCACCTCCCCCACCCGCCGCCGCCGCCAACGTCGTCTCGGTGCGGAGCGGAAAGTTACGGTGCGGAGACCGCGACGAGCAGCGGGGAGGGAGCTAACCTTGACAGTTAGCCTGCTAGCTAGTGTCCGCGGTGACAGCTGCGGCGCAGCCCCGCTACCAACCGGCCCGGGGGTGGGGGTGTGGGGGTGGGGGGTCGACGCGCAGGACGCGCTGGACGCGTGGATGTCATTGAGCCGGAGCTGAGGCGTCTGCGCCGGCGGCGGTTTTTCATGAGGCTGACGGGGGACGCGACCGCACATTTGTGATGGGTAAAGATTACTACAGAGTGCTGGGAATAGCCAAAGGTGCCTCCGAGGACGAGATCAAGAAGGCGTACAGAAAGCAGGCCCTGCGCTACCACCCCGACAAAAACAAGTCCCCGGGAGCCGAAGACAAATTCAAGGAGATCGCCGAAGCCTACGACGTCCTCAGTGATGCCAAGAAAAGGGACATCTACGATCGTTTCGGAGAAGAAGGTACTCGAAGCCCGCGTCCCCTCATTAGCCGCGCGCCTCGTCTCTTGACAACTCAACGCGTTGGCGTTTTCGAGCACTTTGGCGCACTTTGAGCCCCACTTCGATCCCGTTAGAACCCGAGTCAAATGCGTGTGCGCGGGCATCTTTCTGCGCCAGCGGCCACAATGGAGGAGAGACGTGCGGACAATGGCCGCAGCCGGAGAACTTGCTGGAAACGGCGAGTTCTTGCCCGTCCAGTCACCCTCGTGCTGGAATGATAATAAGCGGTTTAAAAAAAAAAAAGCGCATATTTGTGCTGTTTTTTTTTCTTCTTCTCTTTCCTGGTTGCGATGTTACTGTCCTCAGTACACACACACACACACACACACACACAAACATACCAGACTCTTATAATTTTCCCCATGATCAAAGCATCGTTAATACATTTTGCCATAAACAAGTTCTTTCTCTTGTCAGTTTATGTGTTGATGACTTAACTGTATGCGGGTGTGCGTGATTCAAATTAACATTTATAAGTGGAAACCTGGGAGAAAAAAAAACAACTAGGGAATTTTTGCTAGATTACAGAGAGGACCTGTTTGTCTGAGCGTGTCACGCGTGGAGATGTAATCTGTGTCCGTGTGTGCCTCCCCTGCAGGACTGAAGGGTTCGCCCGGCGGTGGAGGCGGGGGACACAGTGCCCCGAGTTACAACTACACCTTCCATGGAGACCCGCACGCAATGTTCGCGGAGTTCTTCGGCGGGCGCAGCCCGTTCGATCACTTCTTCTCGCAGAACGGCGAGGACAGCATGGACGTCAACGACCCCTTTGCGTCGTTTGACATGGGCGGCATGGGCGGCTTCCACCGGTCCTTCAAGTCCCACCTGGGAGGCCCCCACAGGGCCCACGAGAAGAAGAAGGACCCGCCCGTGGTGCACGAGCTGAAGGTGAGCCTGGAGGAGGTCTTCTCGGGCTGCACGAAAAAGATGAAGATCTCCCGCAAGAGGCTGAACCCGGACGGCTGCACCATGCGCAGCGAGGACAAGATTTTATCGGTGGACATCAAGCGCGGCTGGAAGGAGGGAACAAAAATCACCTTCCCCAGGGAGGGGGACGAGACGCCCACCAACATTCCCGCAGACGTGGTGTTCGTGGTCAAAGACAAACCCCACCCGGTGTTCAGGAGGGAAGGCTCGGACATCATTTATCCCGCAAAAATATCACTCAGAGATGTAAGGGAGCGCTGACACGCGCGCCCGCGCCTCATCTCCCGTGTTGGGCGCGCGCTCGCGCGTGTGTGTTATTGCTGTGTGCAGGGACCGGCGGCGTTGCGGTGTTCAACCAGCAGGGGGCAGCAACGCTCTTCTTCCCGTGGCTCCTCTTGCTGGAAGGGAAGCTTTATTCCCTTTCAAGCAACTGCAGATTCCAGACAAACCGAATCGTCCAGGATGTTTGGCCCGCTCGCGATATGGTTTTTGCATGCACCGGCGTACATGGAAAAAAAAAATCCGTCATTCCCGGCAAATACATAAACATAAATGCGCAAATGTAGAGTGTACATGACAGACAACGTTTGAGTAGTGCAAAAGGCGAATGTGCACATGTACTAAAAGCGAAAAGCAGCAGGTCTTCAGCTTGTTCCAAATGTTGCAGGTCAGCTTGTATAACCGATGTTGCAGGAGATGAAAATCGTGTCAAGTGGACCGAAGCCTCTATATTAACGGGCCCGTTTTCTGTTCTTCTCCCCGCGCCCTCCGTCTCTGCGCAGGCGCTGTGCGGCTGCACGGTCAACGCGCCGACGCTGGACGGCCGGACCATCACCGTGACCTCCAGAGATGTTGTCAGGCCCGGGATGAAAAAGCGCATCGCCGGCGAGGGGCTGCCGCTGTCCAAGTTCCCGGAGAAGAGGGGCGACATGATCCTGGACTTCACCGTTAAGTTCCCCGACAGACTGGGCCAAAACTCTCGTGACGCACTCAGGCATATTCTTCCACCGTGACTCAAGAACGCAAAAAAAGAAGAAAAAAAAAAGAAACCTCTCTGATGCTACTCGCCTTTGGTTGTGCTACGTGGACAGTTTTTTTTAAGCTCAGGGCAGATTTGCTTCCAGCTGAGTTTACTTTTTACGGTCCGAACACTAAAACACGCCTCATCAGTATTGAGTCACTTGAAGACTGACGCAACTTTGACTGTGTGTGCTGGGATTCACTAACACTATTAAGTTCCAGGAGCGCGGACGTGTCCGCGACGTCTTCCTACTCCCCCTTTTGCATATTGATCGACATTTCTCGGCGCGTCAAATCGATTTTCTACCACCTGAAAACCTGACGGAGGATTTGGGGGGGTCATGTCAGTTTTTTTTTGGGGGGGGGGGGGGCGGGGCGGCGGCGCCCCA
>CAAKHG010044137.1:0-10124 GCA_901007715.1 Dactylopterus volitans
ACCGCTCCGCTCTGGACCCTCCACCAAACATCGCCGCATTGCATTGTGGGGAGTTTCTGCTCAGCTAGCGTCCATCAATCCATACTAATACATTTCTCCAGAATGAGTATGGATAGTGCATACTACTGTGTACACAGTCATGTTTCGGAGGCACTAAAAAAATATCACATACTGTTTTTGCATTTTGTAAACTCATTAGGGCGGAAGGATGGAATTTCGGACGCAGCCCGTGTGTTTTTGAAATATTTACGACAACAGTTTAGACAACGGTCTAACGGGAATTTTCCTACTCATTTAATACAATTCATTCACGGTCCTCACCACCTGTGTTATGGACGGGTCTTAGCTGCCGCTCGATTGGCTGGCAGAGTTTCAGCGCGTAGCTTCCTCTGAAATCCGGCCGATGTTCCGCCGCTGCGACGCCCACGCCGACCCGTGAAACGAAACGCGCGCTCTCGTCGGCAGGTGGTGCTGGAGGGCGTGGCGGACCAGCGCAGCTCGGGCCACATAGCGGTGGACGACATCCAGATCATGGACGGGCTCAACATGGCCGACTGCAGAGGTGAGTTGCTCCCGGCGACCCCCGCAACGTTTTCCACTGTCTCATGATGTGTCTGCGCCGGCCAGTGACGTCCCTGTTGCGTTAATGAGTTACAGATCCAGAAGCGTCCACGTCTCCGCCCACCGAGATCGTCATCCGATGTACGTTTCCTCTGATTCATATTTTGCTATCAATATTGTTGTGGAGTATGATGATCCTGTGTGTAGCAGATACAGCTGATTCCATAGTCAGTGAACCACTTCATCGACATTCAGCCGATTTTTTTCCGCCTTTAGTGGCTAAATGAACCCTCAAGCATACAAATTCCAGCTTCTTCACGCGTGCTAAACTTCATAAATGACATTTTTACTTAGTCTGGCTGATCATGGATGTTCATAAGTGTCACTTCTGAGCTCCCTCGTTGCGGTTTTTTTGAAAAAAAAAAAAAAAAAGTTCAACAAATGCATTCAAAGCCAGAAGAAGCCTTGGAGGACAGCAGTAACAGTCTTCCATATTAGTCTTCCCCATGCTTGTTTCCCTTCTCTTGCCAGTCTGCGCCGCATATATTTAAATATTCCGAAAATTATTAATTCCAAAAGCCAGAACTGCAAGCTTACTTCCCAGCTGAATGAAAATGTACCCTTTTTCTTTTTCTTTTTTTAAGAATCTTTGGCTCAGTCTTTCCCTTCTTTATCCGCCCTGTCAGCCAGTGGCGTCCGCTCTAATCCATTTCAGCTGGTGCAGATTTTATGCTCAGATAATAATAATATCATTAGGCGGCCTAATTGATTTGCCTTTCAGTAAAGGTTATATCACACGCCCATCAAGCATAACATTATGACCGCCGCATGTTCACCATAGGATATGATGCAGCAGCCCTGCAATAAATTCTCCCCTCAGGAGGAGTTTCATGTTGAATTTTGATTGGATCTGCTTGAGAGGTGTTAACATATGTGAATGATTGTAATTTGTGACACTGTTGAACTGTATTGAGAGGTGTCCCTAATATTTGGATCATCCCTCTCACGCGCATCAGAGTGGCAAAATATTAGTGGTTTTATTGTTTTGCTTGATTGTAAGAGTTTGGGGAGGTGGTGGTGCATTCAAGAGCAATCCGACACCGGATTTCAGCACTGATGCATACATTTCTCTCTGCCTTGCAGCGATTGACTCCCTGTCGCAGGAGACCAGCGAGCTGAGCGGGCCGGGCAACATGCTGAAGACCCTGGACCCCATCCTCATCACCATCATCGCCATGTCGGCGCTGGGCGTCTTCCTGGGCGCCATCTGCGGCGTGGTGCTCTACTGCGCCTGCTCGCAGGGCAGCATGACGGACAGGAACTTATCCGCCCTGGAGAACTATAACTTTGAGCTGGTGGACGGCGTGAAGCTAAAGAAGGACAAGATGAACGGACAGACTAACTACTCAGAGGCGTGAGGAGAGGGCCGGGGGTGGGGGGGGCGGGAAAGTGGGTCGGAGCTCCGCTGGGACACAGCCAATCAAGCGAGAGGAGCAACGGGGGCTGAGGCCACCAACGGGACGGCAGGGTGGGCTGACAGTGAGCCGATGTAATGTTTTTTTTCTCAGGAGTGACAGTGGAAGAGACTGACCTGTAGGGGGCACTGTGTATAAAGAATCTGTACAGCAAAAAAAAGAAGAAGAAGAAGAAGAAGAAAACTAAGGATTCTATTTGTTTCTTGGCGTGCTTTGTTGATTTTATGTAATCACATGCTGGTGTTGAGACCAATTCAGATGAAAGTATCGTTTGTGTACCTTTTACGGAAAGCTAAGATTCAGTTTTTGTTTTTGATTTCTTTTTTTTTCTTTTTTTTCAGATGTCATTTTTTTTTTCCACAGAAAGATCAGAGTATGTGAAATTTGCTGTTCGATATCTGGCTGTGGGTGAGCGCATGTGTGTGTGTGTGTGTGTGTGTGCGCGCGCGCGTGTGTGTGTGCAGTCATGTTTCAAGTACATGCGTGTATCACGTTCATATACATCTGCATTTAAGGTGTGTGTGTGTGTGAGAGTGTGGGTGTGTGTGTGTGTGTGTGCTTGCTGAGCGCGTCTCACTCATGTTTATCTGTATACATTAAGGGCACGTATCTTTCTGTATGCGTGTGTGCGAGTGTGTGTGTGTGTGTGTGTGTGTCACAGTCATATACGTCTGCATTTACGGTGTGTGTGTGTGTGTCTGCATTTCACTCATGTTTATCTGTATACGTGAAGTGCACGCCTTTGTGTGTACGTGTGTGTGTGTGTGTGTGTGTGCGTGTGTGTGTGTGTGACGGGCATCAACCCGGTGACCTGTGTCTAGTTCCGACAGTGCCTTTTTTTTTCCCCCCCTCCAGCTTTTCTGTTGCCTTGTTTTCCGCTGGTTGTTCTCCGACCGGCCGGCGTTCCGTCCGGGGCTCCCGCGCACGAGCGCGGAAAAGTCTGGGGAAAAAAAAACAAAAAACGGAATCCCAGCCTCTCCCAGGTTGGGATCATATCCGGATCCGTGACGCGTGCGTTTTGAGTGATGACCTGTATCACCTCAGCATGGTCCGGAGGGCCTGCGGAAATACAAAATGGCGGACGCGCAGGAGCCCCGAGAGCCTCGTTTTCATGGCACATGACACATCCAACATATTGTACATAGGTTTTAATATATTTGAGCGCCCTTTTCTATAGAAAAAGACACCAGTGCCGCAGTATCCTTTCTGTGTTTGGGATCCTCCCGTTGGTCGGCGCTAACGAACGACGACAAACACACCCGATGGAGAAAAAAGAAGAAAAAAAAATGTGACGTGGTTGGCGACTCGTGATTCTCGCTGCAGTTCCTGTTTGTGCCAGCGGGGCGTTTTTTGTTGGGTTTTTTTTGTTTTTTTAATGATGGAGAAATGGCTCATGGGAGGTGGCTTTCCCGTGGACGAAAAATCTGAGATGAAGTCGAGCATCCTGCAAACTGTGAAGGACTCTGAGCGTCGATGGCGGGCGTTTTCCGGTTTTTTTTATTTGCCGTGACGATGCCGCACCTCCCGGCAGGGAGGACGGGTCGTCAGAGGGTCTGCGGAGGAGCCGGATGATGTCTCACAAACTGTAGAAACTGCAGCAGCACTGATTACACACACACACACACACACACGCACATTACAGGGTGAGGTCACACATGCTCCCAAAACCCCGGACGTCAGGGTTTCGCTTACTTTCCCTGTTTCGTTTTGATGGCCAACGCTTGAAAATGTGACGTTTTACAATCAGTCGGTGACACAGGAATCCGCCGTTTTGCGGGAGCCTGTTTCCTCCTGCAGCCGCCGGGAGTTTTGTGAATATCATACAGCTCTGCAGAAGCCACCATGTTTAAGTTAAAGTGGCCCTGGACAAGATTTTTTTTTTTTTTTGGCTTTAACTGGTCATTATGAGGCAGACGTTTCTGGTGGATCCTGGTTTCATGGTTGCGTTGCATTCAGGAACATCACGGTGAATTGAGCTTTTTTTCTTTGATTTTTTGGGCCGCTGGCATCGCAAAGTAAAAGCAGGAGCCGCGGGGAGTCGTTCTCAATGCGGACGGCGTCTCTGTTTAACATTTTGCGTCGCCGCTTCAAATGTTTTTGGTTCAAAAATCGGAGAGCTCTCCTAGCGACCCTCCGCCGTTTCGGCTTTCGGCGACCGGACGTGCCGAGACGACGGCCGCTTGTTGGAAACGCCGGCGCAGGCGGGCGGGCCGCGCATCCAGAAATCTCACACACTCGCTGCTATCAACCCACGCTGTGCGATCACCGCACAGCTTCCTGCCGCCTCCGGGAGGCGCTCTTACGTCAAGGTACAGCCACAGCGACGGGCCGACTCCCGGCGTCGCTGCGGGCGCGCGCCGTGATTCGGAGCTCAGAAACTGTCACTTTGCGTCAGCTGTGTCCTGCAAAGGTCCAATCAAATCGACGCGCTCTGGCTGCTGAGACTCTCATTGGCTGCTTCCTGAAAAGATAAAAATAACAACAACCACACAACAGCAGCTCAGCATGGTGTCCCCTTAGCTTCAGCAGACACTCGCGAGGCCCCGCTCACACGAGGAAGGATGCTGCCGCACCAGACGTGTAAATGATGTTGCACTGATATGTTTTAAAAAAAAAAAAATTAGATAAAAATCTATGTGTTTATGATGTTGATTTATGAAAAGAGAGACAGAGGGAAGAAGAAGACAGTGTTATCTGATTCATTTTTTTTTTATTTTTTTTTCCCAAAACACGGTTTCAGACGACAAGCGTTGTAATTCCGACATGTGCTGAAACTTTCGGAGATGTTTTTCATTCTTGAAAAAAAAGCTTCTCTTTGAAACGTAACAACTTTATTTTACTTGGTATATGATATCACCTGTGTTTTTGTACCGTCACTGATGTACGTGCCATTTTTTTTTTAGTTTTTTTTTTTTTTTTTTTAGTTTTTCTTCATTGTCGCAGGGGAAGGAGAAAAAAAAAAGTTTTATTTTCAGTGCCGCTTCTGTAACTTTGCCCTCTCAGATCCAGAAGAAGGAAGATTTAAAAAAAAAACAAAAAAAAAAAACAAGAAAGGATTTATGGAAGTTTAAAAAAAAAAAAAAAAAAAAGGAAAAGCAGTGAGGCCTTAAGTGACTAAAAGTATTGTTTGTACTTTGACTTTCGGGTCAACACCCCGACTCATCCGTCTCTGTTGTCTCAGACTCTGATCATTGACTATTACATTCCAAAGAATTGGATCAAATAAATGTTTTAATAATTAAAAGCTGATCTGCGGTTTTCTTGTTCTTTTTTGTTTTTAAAGGGTTTTGTTTGCCCAAAAAAAAAAAAAACTCATGCAGATGCTTCATGTTACTGTGTGTGTGAAAACTGTCGGCTGCATGTTCTATTAATCAATTAATCAGTCTTGAATAATCAGGACATAAGGAAGTGCTTCCTGTAAATCAGCATCCTGCCAACATTAACTAAACTTAGAGGTGAATGTGTGTCGTTTCATCTTATCAGATGAATGAGGAGTTCCCTTTGTGTTTAAATTTTAAAAAAAAGGATTTAGTTCTTTCAAAAACACACTCCCATTAAATGTAGAACCAGGAGACGTTAGCGTAGCTTAGCGTCAAGACCGGCAAACGGCAGGCAATGACGGCTTCCAGCCAAATGTACGGGGGAGGCAAATCTTATCAAGTCTGGCGTTCGCTTAAAAAGTTTTATCTTGTTTTTTAAAAGCTATAACAACAAACAAAAAGCTGCATCAGGAGGGCGGGTGCGCCACATTTGTGTCCTTGCGTGTCCTCTTGCCCTGCCTGACGTCTTCCAGTTTCACATGTGACGCAAAAACTCCACGCAAAAAAACGTGGATTTAAAATAATAATAATAATAAATTCTCATAATCGTAAATGGTCACCCACTTGATAGCCGTTTGACTCTTAAAAAGTTGCTGCTAAAATGCATGTTAATTGAGTCCTTCCACAGGCTGAGTCCCTGCACAGGCTGGATCCCTTCACAGGCTGAGTCCCTGCACAGGTTGAGTCCCTGCGCAGGCTGAGTCCCTGCGCAGGCTGAGTCCCTGCGCAGGCGCCCGCAGCTGCGACATGTCCTGACCACAGAGAGGCAGCGTTGGCCCTCGGAAGGCTCAGCGGAGGCCGCACGGATGCATTACTATTCTCAATGAAAGCGCCTGGCCGGGCGATATGAGAGACGCATGAGGCGATCGCGCCTCTGAAACTCATCGACGCCGGCCACAAAACCCCGCCGGTTTCGTGTGGGTCACCTGCGCCGGCTGCGGTTCCCCGGCCGCGTCATTTCCGTGGTTTGAGCGCCGGCGGCCTGCTGGCACGAGCTCAAGAAGGGCAGCCGTGTTTGGTGTTTGTGTTTGGAGGGGGTGGGGGTGACTGGTTATTGCATGAAACTGTTCTTTGTCTTAAGTTCGTTTGCCTCAGACGGGGGTCATTCCAAAACTGACATCAGCCTTCATTAAGTTTTTTTCTTTTTTTTTCTCCCCCCAAAAAATGTGCCACATCATGAATTAGTTTTCTCAAAAGGCATTTTCAGCATCTAAATAACTCGCACTTACACGGGAATAGAAGAATAAAACTGTGCAATGAATATAATGAAAAGGTGGATCTCTAATGTCATTGTATAATACGCAGCAAAACTCTGGATAAATGCAGTTGCGGCTTATAAAATATGAAATAGACTCTATACAATTGATATGCACACACACGCGCGCGCGTGCATGCAGAGTAATTAAGTTGGATTAAGGTGAGGATTAAAGGATAAAGGGAAGGATTAAGAGATAAAAAAAAAAGAAACAAGTATGAAAGTATAAAATCGCAAGTAAGAGAACGTGGTGCAGTCGTAATAAGATAAGAATAACGGCGCATATTAAACGTGAAGACACAACAACCACAGTTCAACTCTGCTGTTCCTGAGCTAACTCGATATATCGTTTTTTTTGTTTTAAAAACACTTTAAGGCGGCGACTTGGTGTTAAATAGAATATTTACAGTGTTAATTAACATTCTCGGCAGCAAATGGCGCAATTATGTTGGCTTGAATGAATGGATGCTGGTGTGTGAATGAATAATGAATCAGCCATAACATTATGACCACCTGCCTAATATTGTGTTGATCCCCTTTAACCGCCAAAACAGTCCTGACCCATCAAGGTCTGGACTCCACTAGACCTCTGAAGGTGTTGCTGTGGTGTCTGGCACCAAGATGTCAGCAGCAGATCCTTTATGTACATTTTGAGGTGGAACCTCCATGGATCAGATCGTTTTGTCCGGCACATCCCACAGATGCTGGACTGGATTGAGATCTGGGGAACTTGGAGGCCGAGTCAACACATTGAACTGGTTGTTGTGTTCCTCAAACGTTCCTGAAGCATTGTTGCTTTGTGGCAGGGAGCATTATCCTGCTGGAAGAGGCCACTGCCATCAGGGAATACCGTTTCCATGAAAGGGGGACATGGTCTGCAACAATGCTTAAGTAGCTGCTACGTGTCAGAGGAACATCCACATGGATGGCAGGACCCAAGGTTCCCCAGGAGAACATTGCCCAAAGCGCCACACTGCCTCCGCCAGCTCACCTTCTTCCCATAGTGCATCCTGGTCCCATATGTTCTCCAGGTATGCGACACACACACACACACACGTGGCCATCCACATGATGTGAAAGAAAACCTGATCCATCAGACCAGGCCACCTTGTTCCATTGCTCCGTGGTCCAGTTCTGGTGCTCCCGTGTCCATTGTTGGTGCTTCCAGCAGTGGGCAGGGGTCAGCATGGGCACCCTGACTGGTCCCACACACAACAAACCACCATGAGTGTGTGTTCTGACTCTTTTCTATCAGAGCCAGCAGCAACTGTTTCAGCAGTCTGAGCTCCAGCAGCTGGTCTGTTGGATCGGACCACACGGACCAGCCTTCACTCCCCACACGCATCAGTGAGCCTTGGCCTCCATGAGCCCGTCCCCGGTTCAACACTTTTCCTTCCTTGGACCACTTTTGATAGGTCCTGACCACTGCAGACCAGGAACCCCCCACAGGAGCTGCAGTTCTGGAGATGTTCTGACCCGGCCGTCCAGACATCACAACGTGGCCCCGGTCCTGGTGGCTCAAATCCTCATCCTCACCATTTTTCCTGCTTCTAACACAACAACTTTGAGGGCAAAACGTTAACTTGCTACTTAATACACTAAAACAGGCGCCATGGTAACCAGATGATCGGTGTTATCCACTTCACCCGTCTGTGGTCATAAAGTCACGCCTGACAACAGTGCTCATTAACAAACACTTCAATGACGACACTGCTAGGCGTTACAAAGCCTTCACTGAAAGATGAGCTTGGAGCGGGTTTCACATCCACTTAAAAGTACGGTGCTAATCATTAGTTGCAAAGCATTGTGGGTATCCAAGCGACACAGGAATGAGTCGCTTCCTTCTTCTTCCCCCTCCTCGTGTTTTGGCTCCCCTCAAGCTTGTGCTAGGTTTTTTTTTTTTTTTCCTTTTCTTTTTTTTTGTTCCCCAGCTATAAATACGGCCCGGGTGCAGAGGCGAGCTCGACCCGGGCCGGGCTGGAACACGGGAGGCATGCGGCTGGCGGCTGGCGGCGTTACGGACGTTAAACGCAGACATGACCTCACTCATAATTTGACCAACCGGGCGCATCAGCTGTTACGTTCTCATCAAGTGCGACGGAGGCAGATGACGGCGAGCCTCAGGGGCCATAAAATAGTCACGCTCGCCGCGGGGCGCATGCTCTCACTGGATCTTTTATTAAAGATACTAACACTAAAGTCTGAAAGTTGCGTGTGCTTGTACTTGCTGCACGCTTGGAAACAAACAAGCTTTCTTTTGCAGCATTTTAAAGGCCTTTTTTTTTACGAGGGTTAAGAGTTTTAGCCTAAAAGTTAGAATTGGGTTTTAGGGGTTAAAAGAATCTATTATGTCAATGAATGTCCTCGCTATGCTAGAAGTGCAAGGTGTGTGTGTGTGTGTGTGTGCGCGTGCGTGCGTGCGTGCGTGCGTGCGTGCGTGCGTGCGTGCGTGTGTGTGTGTGTGTGTGTGTGTGTGTGTGTGCGTGAGAGAGACATTTTCTTCCCATACGGTTATGGTTAGAGTCCAAATACACTGATTTGAATATAATTAGAATTTTGCCATAATCCATACTCACATTGGAAGGCCACACTTCTTTACTTTACACGGTTTTATCGTATTTTTAGAAGTCTAGATTTGTTGTATTTTGTTACATCTGAAGCTCTATTTTCACTGTTTGGTGTATGCCGTGCACACACACACACGCACACACACGCGGTGTTTTTACCAGGCCAACAAGGCCATTTTGAATTTGAATTTGAGGGGAGGGGGTGAGAGGGCAGATATAGAGATGGAGGGGGGTAGAGAGGGATGGGGAGATGGAGAGAGGGAGACAGGCAGGGAGACAGACGGGGGGGACAGAGAGCGAGGAGGAGAGAGGGGGGGAGAGAGAGAGAGAGAGAGGTAGAAATATAGAGAAAAAGAAAAGGAGAGCAAGAGAACGAGAGACAGAGAGAGGGAGGGGACACAGATCGGGAAAGAGAGAGAGAGAGAGAAAAAGAGAGATAGAGAGAGAGGTAGAAAACGCGAGACGTAGAAAGAGAGAGAGAGAGAGAGGTAGAATAGAGCTAGAATGAGAGGAGGGTAAAAAGAGATAGAGGCATAGAAAAAGAGAGTGAGAGTGGGAAAGAGAGAGAGACGGGACAGAGAAAGAGAGAGAGAGACAGGTAGAGTAGAGTTAAGAAGAGAGAGGCAGAGAGAGGTAGAGGTAGAAAGAGAGAGAGAGTTTGAAGGAGATACATAGAGAGACAGGTAAAAAGAGAGAGAGGTATAGGGAAAGAGGGTGAGACAGTTATAGAAAGAGAGAGAGAGAGAAGGGACAGAAAAAGAGAGAGAGAATAGAGTTAAAAGGAGAGAGTCAGAGAGAGAGGTAGAGGTAGAAAGAGAGAGAGAGAGAGAGTTTGAAAGAGAGACACAGAGAGAGAGGTAAAAAGAGAGAGAGGCATAGAGAAAGAGAGTGAGAGTGAGACAGTTATAGAGAGAGAGAGAAGGGACAGAAAAAGAGAAAGAGAGAG
>CAAKHG010044138.1:0-16902 GCA_901007715.1 Dactylopterus volitans
GGTTTTCACACCCAACTGTAAAAGTTTGAGGGATGCTGAAAGAGAGTTCTTTGTCTGGAGAGCAAAGGAAGCCATTCGGTCCCGTCCTCCATTTTGTGTGGACGAGGGCACAACGAGTACATTATTCAATTTTTTTTTTTTTTTTTTGCTGAGCATTTGTTCATCGCTGTAGAGTTTTAAGAGTTCATTTTCATAAAAGGGTTGGTTTTAACTAATTATTTTATGCTGAACAATTGACGTTATTCTTGACAGCTGCTCTGAGTGAAATATGAAAAGTAACAGTCATTTATAGACTTCTAATTGGGAACTGTCCACAAGAAAATTGAGGCTATGTAATGCTCACTACCTATTACAATTGTGTAAAAACATTTGTCAGGGACCAAGCTGGTAGACATGAGAAGCACCGCATTTCTTTTTTTAAGAAAAACAATTTATTTACAATTTACCAAAGAATATCAACAAGTAACCAAAATACTAATGTTGGGCCCATAAAACAGGTCAACGCAACAGAACTAAACTCAAGTGCCAATAGAACGAACGTAGCAGCACAACCTGACCTCCCAACTGAAACAACAGGGGAAACATACATACTGGCTGATCAGACCATCTAGGAACAATAGGGGAATAGACTAACAACTAAAAAGAACAAAAACTAAAGAAGAAACTACAACAATACAAAATGGGTCAGGATAGTGGTGTCTAATAATATCTAAGAAATTAGTTAACCAATAATAAAGAAACACATTTTTTTAAGGCATAATAGCGTGAATCAGACACAAGAAGCGACTGCCCCTCCCCACGGTGCAGGAGCGACATGGTACCCTCCAATTGGCCTCCAAGACAATATAAACGCGTGCGTTACAGCTTGGACCCTCTTTGCTGGCCGGCCAGAGAACCCCAGGAGCAACCCCCAGAAACTGGTAACTAAAAAAAAGATGAATTAATTTCAAATAACATTTTAAATAACTGAATTATTGCTAAATATAGAAAATCTTGACATAGGAAGTTGCCTAAATGTGTGCACTGCAAATAGACAACTATTGTCAAAATTACCAATAAAGCAACATTATACAAAAATCAAAATGTGTCCAGTTTTATGTATGGGTGAAATGTGATTGTTGAGCTAACAAAAGAAACCTAAATGCCAAAGCAAACAAATGTAACGTTACCACCGGTGACTCTGTGTGACTGCTGGGGTGGCCATCACACATTAAAGTTATTTGGCAGTAAACTTATTACTTTCAGCTTAGATGGGCATCTAAACTTTTCAGTTTAGATGCCATCCAGTGGTTTCCATCCACTGGCTTCATTTCCTGATGGCTACTCCAGAGACCCTAGCTCCAAAGGACATCAGTAACGCAAGATGCCAAAAATTGTATCCAGGATATTTTGGCTTGTGGAGGAAGTGGAGGTACACATAGTCTATGGCTCCACAATTGAAAGTGTAATAAAACAAAGCAGTATAAATCGACCAACAACACTTACTTCTGTTAAGCAAACATACCATTTCTCAGTGCCTTGAATTTCTTCTTAAGTTGGCTGACCACTTTAAGGAATCAAACGTGATTAGCTACTTTTGACGAGAAATGCAATAAATATTTACTATTAAATTGTCACACTCTGTCTCTGTCTCTGCTCTGCTCCTCCCGTCGGCCACTCCCACCTCATCAGCCCAAACTCATTGCACCTGCATACACTAACTACTCTGTGCTCTATTTAAGCCTGACCTGCACCTCAGCGCATTGCCAGATTGTTCTCTGCAGTATGTGAGTCTTTCCAGCATTGCCTGCCTGCCCGTGTACGACCCTGTCTTCGCCTCCAGACTGCTTCCCTGCCTCTCACTCCTTTGCCCGTCCCTGGTTTCTCTCCCTCGCCCTGCCTGTTCCCCGTTGGTGCCTCCCCGGTTCTGACTCCTCTGCCTGCCCCCGGTCTCTCCGCTGCCTGCTCTCCACCGGCGCCTCAGCATCCTTGGCTTTCCCCACCGAGTACAATCGCCGCATCAGGACTGCCGCTCAGATCGTAAGCTGAACCGTTTCCTGCCGCCGCTACTTTTGCGAGCTGTTTGAGTGGACGAGCTTCTGTCTGGTCCACTGACTCGGCTGACCGGTCAGAGACTGTGATTATTGCGTGTCTGTGGATTACCTTGAGCGCCGAGCTCCCTCCCCTTCCTGAACCCCTGTAAACCGACTGTTCTATTAAAGTTAATTACAAACGTTACCAGAGTATCTGTTGTGAATTTGGATCCTGCTCACTCGTGCCACATGAATAAAGTTTTGACTCCTGTTTGCAACGTATATCTGTACTGTTTTGTTTAGGCTTTGCTGTCTAAGAGCTGTCACTATTAGGTTGAGGATCCAGTTGATGTAGTCCATGCCCCTGCGACATCAAAGACCGGTAGGCAGGCAAGATACGTCACTTTTGAAACCCTGTAATGCGAAGTTAGGAAGACTTCAGCTTCGCTCAGTAGGTTTGTGTAATAGCATCACATCGCTGTTTCGACAGAGCCACAGTCTGCAATGCACTTTATGGCTGTCCACTTTATTTGCTGTGAAATGACAAAGAACTGAACAGAGTCAGAGACAGGATTCCTTTCCTTCATCTCAATGAACTGGAAACCCCAAATCATATCAGATAGTTGCAAGGATTTTGTTATATCTTGAATGAGGGTTTTGTGTGTAAAGATCACTCTTACGCCTTCTTTATGGCTGCACAAAACAAGGGCACACGGTCTGTGTAGATGGTGTTGAGTCGTATATTACTGATGGTCATTACAATATATTCCCAAACACGAAGTGGCACACAGACAATAGTATTTTACTCCAAAAAAGTCATCAGCATTAGTGTTTCTATGGAGCTTTTAACAGGGGAACCATTTATCTGTTAATGGCACTTATCAAATAAAACAGATGCTATAGGAAATTCTGTCCATCTCTTGCATGCACAGTCAATGAGGAATACACCTGTATTGTGCAGTATTATGTACTATTGACAAGGATGTCATATTGAATAGGTTTTGCCAAAAGTATATAACAATATGCACATCTACAGTATACAGTAAATAAGATGTGCTCGACAGAAGAATACATGTGATCATGACTTGTAGAGTCTGTCATACTACATAGTTGCTACACGTATCATATAGTGTTAGGAAATATGAACATGTTTTCCTGATATTTTTCTTGAGAAAAAATATCAAATTTTTCATCAGTAATTCATCTTTCACATGTGAAATAAAGGATGTAAAATACTTGCGTCCTATATCACATCCAATCAATACACACAGGGGATGAATTTAGCATCTGCCAAATACAGGGATGAAGGTAACATGATTCCATATTTATGGAATAATTTGCTTATTTCAGAAGTTGCATACCACAGACATATACAGTATAGTCTATTTGGCATAAGTGACCAACATAAATGTTTGTTGACCCGCTACAGAGGCAGGTGGGAAAAAAAATCCAGACCTCAATTACATGTCAATCTGTCTCAAAATAGCAAAATGTTCTATTAATACATGAAAACTAAATTTACACAAAACACATTTATAATCAGATGTCATTGACTATGTACAAAAAAAGTAGAATTTAACATAGTTATGTGTAGGGGCAAGTCTGCTTCATGTTGCCATGAAAAGCACTGCACATACATTGGGGGCATAGCTGCAAAATTCAAAAGGTGTCACAACAAATCAAAGTGACAGCCTCCAGAGCTTGACATGAAGGGTGCAATGAGGTCATTTTTGTCATGCAGGCAAGACTGCAGTGTCCAAAATACTTTTAAGGAATCGCTGCATCATATTCTTTTTTTTCTTTTTTTTTTTGTCCTGTCCGGCATCTAAAGCATACAGAATGGGAGGTCTTGGGCCCTGTTGCTGCCAGACAGATTTGCTCTGCAAAGGAGGAGTCTGAATACTCCTCTTGTTGTATTATCTGCATTCCTTTATTGTTATGAAAAGAAAAAGAAAAAAAGAGTAGCGGATTCCGGGCAGGACCTAGTGGGGTCGTGGAAGGGAGGAAGGGAGGAAGACACAACAAAAACAACAACAGAAACAACAAGGACAACAACAACAGCAGTAGTCAGAGCCATGGGCAGGAGCAGGGAGCAGCATGTGTGTAGGTCATCTATATTGTATCTCTTATAGTCCAGCCTTTATTGTGTGTATATGTGCGCGCGTATATGTGTGCGTGTGTATATGTGTGCGTGTATATGTGTGTGTGTTGTGTGTGAGTGAGTGAGTGAGTGAGTGAGCAAACACGTGAGTGAGTGGGTGGGCACGTGTCAGGTGTGAGTGTTTGTCACTGGGAAAGATTTGGAGTTGAAGTGAGGGTGTGCAGCCACACCACAGCAACCCCCGATCGATAGCCAGACAAAGACCCCAGCGGCCAGAGCACCCTGCAGCCCCCACAGAGCAAGTAGAACTCAAGGCCACAGACCCAGAGGCTGTCATGCGGTCCCCCCCAAGGAGAGCAGGCATAGGGCCACCGAGGGCCCTCCACCCCTGGCCAGAGACAGGCACACAGCAGGACAGGAGGGAGCAGAATCCCAGCCCGGCCGGCATTCTACACTCCCAAGCGTGAGTGAAACCCAAAGCTCCAAGGCCCCACCCACCCGAGGCCCACCCCCACCCTGGACAAGAGGCCCACCAGCCCCAACCAGACCCACATCCCAAGCTGGCCGAACGAGGCTCAGTGCGGGAAACATGAAAGAAACATGGTTTCTGCAATGAAAGCCAGCGAAGACAGCTGCCAAAAATTGCTGACTGTGTGAATGTGTAAGTTATTAGGCTTATCAGTGCAATGGCCTCTCAAGTACTCTCATTGTATTGACTAGTGTGTATTTCTTTAAAATGCATTGCTTAGACATCAATTTGTGGAATTTAATTCAATGTCATTTTTGGATTTGTAGTCCTAGTGGTGTTAAACAAACTCGAGCAAGTGTTGAATGCAGGAAGACAGGAGGGATCCTCAAATACAGGATTCTGCTTCTACTGAGGAGCTAGCCCTTTAAAATAATTAGAGTTGCTGCTGGCTGGAAGATGTGGGGAAGGGCATCACATCTGACTGATAGAACCAGCAGTCCCCACACAGAATTCTAGTATGTTTCAAGGTGACAGTCTTCATGCTGCTGAAGTATTCTCATCTCATCGTCTTCCACTTATTCCAGTTACGGGTCGTGGGCGAACGGTGGCGTACACCCTGGATGAGTGAAGGACGGACAACCACATGACGGACAGACAACCACTCACACACCTACAGGCAATTTAGAGTAGCCAATTAACCTTAACATGCTTTTGGAGGCAGGAGAAAGCTGCGGTACCCGGAGATAACCCACGCAGACACAGGGAAAGCATGCAAACCAGGAAATCCCAGGAAATCCCAGGAATCAAACCTACGACCTTCTTGCTATGAGGCAACAGTGTTAACCACCGCACCACCGTGTCACCCTGTGGAAGTATGCTAAATTCAAATGCTTTTGCAGATGACTATGTGTGGATGCTACGCGGCACAAGTTCATGATTCCCAGATGTTGAGGGAGTCATGAACTTGTGCCGACAGTGGTGACTCATGGCAGCTCTTTCTACTAACTCCCTGACCACAATCAAGAGCTACACACCAGATTAGATGTAGCCTTTACAAAAACAAGGGTCAGACTAGAGATGACTCTGTGTCACTGACACACCTTGTGAATCACTTCACAGTCATTCGAGAAAATTAACTAAGGCTTCTATGAAATAGCAGTTATTTATATAGTCCTCTATAATATGTCAATTTTATGTAATCACCTGTAAATTATACAGATAATGGTACCGTTGTATATTAAAATCTAATTCTTTTACAAGGATTCTTAGAGTGATTGGTATGACTTATTGCACCCACGTCCCCTTCCTGATGAGTCTGGGGTAGAATGAAGGTGATTATGTCAATTGCAAGTCATTCCACAGCATCAGTGTTCAGGTGAAGGATGAATAATGGACTTGGTCATTCTTTTTTAACTGGTTAAAATAATCACATGGCACAGTTGTCCCACTTGCAGGAACATGAAATGCTTTTGCAGATGACACGTAACTATCAATGATCACAAGTCTGGATGCTTAGTGGCCTCGGCCCATTCATATCTCCCAGATCTTTGGAGAGACTGTGCTGTGCCGCAGGTTGGCTGACTGAATACATTTAATTGGTATTCGAAATGCATTTTGAGATGGTGGTCATCGTAATATTTTTTTATCTTCAGGGCTTTTCCCTCGATATTTTCTGGGAGACAAGGGTTAGGCATGGCAGCCAATCTTACTAACACCATCACCTGACCCCAATGCAAGGTCACAACTGCAATTCAGTGTGGCCCTTGCAAGAATAACTGAAAGATCTGAAATGGCATCCTAAAAGCCCACCTCAGGTACCATGGAGGGCTCGGAGTGACTGGAGACTAGGCTTGCAGGACTGTAGCAGTCTGTGTAGCAGTTCGCAACATTGTAACCATAAAGAAGGAGAGTGTCCCACCTGTTATATATCAAACTCCTGATGTAGTAAACCCTATAATGCTTGATCATCAAAAGCTGCAACAGATGTACTCACACAGCAATATTTCAGTTGAGCAAATGGATAAGGAACAGGCCTTGTCTTTTTATAGAAGTCTTTCATTTCAATAGTTTTTTTCTCAAAATTGTGGTTGCCATTGTTATCCATGCCTGGGGATAATCACTATGTCAGACCTGCTAAGCTACTTTTTGTTCATACTGAAATTTCTCCACCTCCAGCTATATTTTTGTGTGAGCAAAATTTTGTATTCAGTACTGGAGTTTTCTTTTATAAAGAGTTCTGACATTGTCAGCTCCAACCTGAAACCAATAAAACCAGTCATTAAGGTACATTAACATTAGTGCATTGTCTTTTTGCAATGGAAAGAGATTCATTTTCAATAGAGGGCATTTGAAGCAGTTAGTTATCACCTTTGCATCCAGCCACCATGAAATATACAGCAGTGAGGTTTCCATAACCACAGGTGTTAAAATGGGCAGATATATTCATAAGTGGATGGGACAAAACACATTGTATCCCAAAAGCTCTCTGAGCACACAAACTGCGTTTCTTGGTCTTTCTCAGCCTCAGTTGGTCTATTCAATCAGTACAAAGCAAGTACATGATACTGCTGTAACATTTTGCCTCTAGTGTTACCGTGATATTGGGCATGTGTGTGAGTGGGTGGTAGCAGCAACACCAGTGTCTTGCCATCAACCGTGGATAGAGTGAAAACAGTTTAGTAACTGCTCCCACACTTTATCATCAGATTTTTTTTTTAATGTAACCGAGCATTTTCATATGCACACTTTGAAACATACCCTGCACATGGAATTGGCTTTGGGAGCTGCTGATTCCACGAGGGTCAGATATGACACCCCCCTCCACCTCTTCCATCAGGGGTCAAACCTTATTATTTGAAAGGGCCAGCTTCTCAGCAGGAGTGTACTCTCAGGATGGAGGGCCCCCTCCTGTCTTTCATTCCCCCCCCACCCCTTAGCTGCAATCATTTTTAAAGGCATTTCATTGTATAGTGATGTAAGCCAAATACAAAGCACAGTACTTGTTGACCTTATTAGACTTTGAAGTGAAGCAGCTCACAAGTTTGAATTATGTTTTTGTATTTATTATGCAGTTGCTCTCAAGATTGTTTACAACCACCAAGATTGTGACTGCAAAAACCAAACAATTATGAAACACCACTATAGAAATACTTCGAAGCAACCCATTCATTTCATAAAATGCACAATAGTTGTTAATACCCATTAGGCAGTAATATTGATAAAGCTGTAAATTTTTTTAACAATTTCTTGTTGATATTTTGCTGCAGAGGGTACATAAATTTTGATGTATTTCTCTCAGTTGCCTCTTTGCAAAGAATTGTGGCAAAAAATAGGAAGCAGAGGAAGGAAAGGTTTGTTTTTGGGTCAGAGTAGCTTATTTAAAACTCATGGATGGCTCACAGATTTAATGTGATTGCTAGGAGTCACGCAAGCTCAAAATATATGCACCCTTATCATAAAGCATAAATTTAATTACATGTTTACAGATCACTTAATTTATGCAAACAGCTTGAATAACATAACCACATAATTTATATGTTAATAATTTATTTGTGAAATAATTTATTTAAATCAATTTTTCAGTGTCGAGAATATGGATGCACACCAATAAGGTAAGCCCTAAAAGTAGAACAGCATCAGTGATGACTACAAAAAAAAGGGAATTAACTTTGATGTGGCACCCAACATGTTTATTCCTGTAGCAGGATACTCACAACCCATGTATTGTCAGATCATGGAAATAATATTAACCAACTGGGTTGTGAATGTCAATAATGCCTGTAAACTGTTTTTCATTCATAATGCAAAAATGTATCTCTTATTATTTTACAAAAAAAACAACAACTGCTGAGCTGTACGACTATGCAAAAGCACTGAATCTATGGAAAAGCTGTTGATTGGATTAATTGACCTCAAATGACAACGTTTTACCGGAGGTTTTTAGAAATCACTGTTCCATAAAATAGTGAGAGTTACTGCAACGATATTGACTGATTTATCTTGTAGGGCAGCACTCAATTCAAAGTGCTTTCCTGATTTTTTCTATACTTAGGCTAATTGATTTTCTGATCAAATTTTTTTATGTTTCAAATATTTTTATTGTGACGCAACAGTGAATCAGTAGTACAATCTTTCTTGGTATACACAATGTGTCATACCCAAGAAATCATTTTAACAGTTCCAGTAACAGTTACCAGTTATGTTGATTAGTTTTTGTCTTGTGTCTATGTTGTCTCATGGCTTCCTGTTATATTATGACATCTCTCCTTTCATTTCACGTCACTTGCCCCTCCCTCTTGTGTGCTCCCACTGGTTTAATTGTGTGCCCCGCCCTGATTGTTTCCACCTGTTCCACCACATGTAGTCTGTGTTTCCCTTTGTCCTGTGCCAGTTCTTGTTGTGTCGTGAAGCCAGAATACTTATGCCCAGTCCATGCCATGTTTCTTGTCAAGCCAGGTTTTTTTTATTCCTTTGATACTTAGCATTATTTTTTTGCCATAGTCTGCTTTAGGTTATTTTGATACTGTGTTTTGCCTTTTTCCATAGTCATTGTTTTCCACGAAAGAGTGATTATTGGTGTGTAGAGTTTTTTTTTCTTCTCTGTAACAGTGATTTTCCCTTGGTAATTTGTCATTAAAAGATTGTTTTATTTTAACTTTGTCTCCAGAGTTGTGCACTTGGTTTCAAACCCTCCCCCCGCCCTCAACCCTCACCTCACCCCTCTCGGGCGACAGCTCAGCTCAAAGCTGCAGCAGCCATCCTCTCCCCAAGCAGTCACCGGCAGCGCGGCTCTTGCTGCAGCGGCCACACACTCATTACATAATTAGGGTGACGACTGTTCTAAAGTTTAGTGCACTTACACAATCAATGTACATGTGCTATTATATAATACTGAAGTGTGCCATTATTACAAATCAATGAGTAATAATTGTGGATGTAATTGTTTTATTTCTGTGAAGCATGAGTGTGAAACGAATTGCCCTTCAGGGATAAATAAAGTTGTCTGAATCTGAATCTGAATGATGTCTATCTATGAATGATGAACTATGTCAACACACCAGACACCACCATGCTCACTCTGTGAACTCTAACAACCTAAAACCTCTCCCAAAACAGTAGTGATCCACCTCTTCACTTAATAATTCACCTGTCACCATCAAAACGGCATTTTTTATTGTTTGCTCCCTTTGAAACAAATCTTTAATTATCAATTAAAGATTGTTTATCTTTAACCAAAACATGGCTGGGTAGACACCCCAGTTGTTCTCCCACAGGCCTCCCCACCAAATTTTAGCATCACAATCTCCATGAGAAGTGGCAGGAAGGGTGGTGGTTTTGCATCAATGATCAATAATTCAGTTGGACCAAAAAACATCTCATTTGATCAGTACACCACTTTTAAACATGATGCATTTGTTTTTAGCAGCCCCTCCATTCTTTGCATCACAAACTACCTAAATATGATGCTGCTTTTATCAGTGACCCCTCAGAATTTTTATCAATAATTCACGCCACTTAAAGCTTTATCATTACATCCAGTGATTTTAACTTGCATGTACACAATCCATCGGACCACATGTCTAAAGAGTTTTTAAACCTCCTCAGCTGTATGGATATTGCACAACATGTAGCGCAGCCAACTCACGGCAGGAGACATAGTCAGAGCAGATCACACTATTCTTTTAAATAGACTGAGACACCTGGTTGGCCCCTCTGGTACTGTTTGGATAAATGTTTGGATACATGTTCCTCAACAATCCACGACATAAAATATGGTGTGCCCCAAAAATCAATTTTAGGACCGGCTCTTTTTAATTTATACATGCTCCCACTTGGCAGTATCACTAGGAGACATGGCATCAATTGACACAGCTTTGCTGATGATTCACAGCTGTATATTTCCATGTCTTCCTTTTATCCTTTTAACTAAATATTTGTATATGCTTATATATCTTGGATGTTTTTATACTTTAATATACTTTTATATATTTCTAACTTATTCTTTTATCCCATATATCCTGTGTTTCCTCAGTGGGAGGCCTCTGCGCTGGCGGCTGTTATGAGCTGGGGCTAGGATTTCTCTTTTTGTGGGGCACACCAGCTGGGCTGGGTGGAGGCTCTGTGGCTCTGTGGCTCTGTGGCGTGCTCGCTGCAGTGCCATGGGTCCTCTGCCTACCCGTGGTTTGGTTGGTGCCCGAACTGTGGCACTCTGGCCTGGTCCATGGGCAGCCCACAGCAATGACGGCAGCGTTTCCTGAACTGGTTCCTCTGTATTCAGCCTGTTTGTGTGTGTGTGTGTGTGTGTGTGTGTGTGTGTGTGTGTGTGTGTGTGTGTGTGAGAGAGAGAGAGAGAAACAGATAGAGAGAGAGAGAGAGAGAGTCATGGGGTGGGATTTTGGGGGTTGGAGTGGTGGGGTGTGCTTTTAACATGTAAAGCACTTTGTGCTACATTTTATGTATGAAAAGTGCTCTATAAATAAAGACTGATTGACTGATTGATGGAGTGAAGGATCTGGCGAACTGTCAGGAGGATTTCAAAGCAGCCACAACCACCCAAGTGAACCCTCTGGCAGCCCAAGTCCTTACCCTCCTCATGAAGGATCCCTCCTCTCCTGACCCAGTAGCCACACCACCTCCGGCAACTGTTAGACCATCGTTGGTCCCGATTTTCCATGCCACGGCTCCTTGCCTCTCCCTATCAGGAAAGTTTTCTGGTGAGTCTGGAGAATGCCAATCTTTCATTGTTGCCTGTGAAATGCATGATGAACATTTGCCATCAGCCTTTCCTACAGAGCGATCCAAAGTGTATTGGACAGTATTGTGTGACCAGTGAAATGTGTGAATAGGTTACTTCAGTGCAATGTGTAAACGCTCTATTTTGAAATCCTGATGTTGGTACCTAAACATCTTCTTGCACACCATCACCCTCGCTGTGGTCAGTGCCTGGCTCCTCTACAAGCAGCACTGCCAAGCTCTCAAGATTCCAAAGAAGGAGATACTGAACATGTGAAAGATCCAAGCACAGCTAGTATCCTCTCTCATTCTGGTAAGAATCGATTTCTGCTATTTGCCATCTTTGTGACATCTATGACTTGTATCTTCATGCATTTTTGACATGTATATGATTTGATTATGAATATTAATATTGTTCCTTCTCGCTTCAAATCAGGTGGACATAACACTCAGAAGAGAGGACAACCATCTTCAGGCAACGGGAGCCAAGTTGCAGCAGGGAGTCATTTGAATGCTGGGAAGAGACCATCCTCAGGCGGTGGGAGTCCAAGCAGTCCTTCTTCCAAGAAATCATGTGCACATCCCCCACTGGATGTGTGCAATGACCTAACCGGACATTTCCCAATGTGAAGAGAGGACGGTGCAGACATTGCAGTAAAGGGTATACAACTACCCAACGCAGCAAGTGCAATGTTCGCCTCTGTTTTTCAGATGACAAGAACTCTTTCCAGGGCTATCATTGTAAATAAATATCAAAGTTCTTGTTATTAGAATAAATGACTGTTCATAACAACATGACAGAGATTATTTTTCATGTTTTACTGTTCTGTGACAAAATCAAAACCCCTCAAATGAATCCTTAGCTCTGTATTGTTCAGACAATGACTACAAATGCAGGAGATTCTGCTCCCCATTTAGCCCAATGTTGCGATATTACAACATTACAAAAACATACAATTTTTGGAAACACTTCATTTTCAGCCCAAGGGCCGCCTACAACAACATCTCAGTGGTTTAAAAATTCTGGTGGAGTCCCTCACGCTTCCCATCACTGGTTCTATGGAGGAAAGTGGGTAGGGAGGTAGAGGAACCCATGCAGCTGGGACGAGCCAAACTGTCCACAGGGGAGCGTCTTCACCGTCTGCAGGAAGGTAGGTGCTTCTGTAGCAGCCAGCAGGGTCATCTTCTTGCAGCGTGTCCAGCAAAAGAGCAGGCTCGCCAGATGGGAGGGCACTTGTGAGCCATTTCACCTCCGCTGAATTCCCTCCCTGAACCTTAACAGAGATCAAGTTAAAGCATCATGACACCACTGTGTTTGTCTTGGGGTATTCATTGACTCAGGGGCTGATGAGCCATTCGAGGGAGGGAAAAAAAACAACAGCTGAGACCAAACCTGACGTTGTGGACTCCGGTGATCTTGCAATGGCCTCATCCACCACAACATCTGGGGTCTCCGCAGACCACTATGAGGATGGCCCTCTCCTTCAGATGGAATTTAAAAAGCTTGCTGAACTCAAGGACGTTGTCAAATGTCTTTCTGTGGAGAAGAAGGAGCTGCAACTGTCCAGTTCCTCCACCCTCCGACAACAATACAATCGTGTGGGACCCAGCTTCAGCCTGTCTTCGTCCACCATGCTCAACACCCAACCGTGAGGCTCCCTGGTCTGAGGTGGTGACAGCCGCAAAAGGGATGTGAATGTGGCTCCTTCTCTCCTGGGCATAAGCACCTCTAACCGCTATGATGTCCTTTTGGGTGAGGAGTTTTCAGTCCTCCAGGCCGCTGCCTCTGGCCTCCATCATCAAGAATGGTTGCTTTTTTAACGCCTTCACCCACTGTTTTCAAGGCTCCACTGCTCCAATTATCCTCCAAAAACTCCAGGAGCTGCTTCACTCACTCCCGTTTTCAGTTTCTCATCTGGGATACAATTCAATTCAAATTCAGTTCATTTCTTGAGTCAGAGGTGACGAAGGAGCATTTTAATCTATTGAGTGGCTGCAGGAGGTGTGTTTTTTAATCTCTGGACCCCTCCATCCTTCTCAGCCGAGCACTCGGCTTTGGAAAAGCTCTCATTTTAATAGGGCATATGGAGTCCACCATTCCAGACTGGGCAGTGGAGTGCGTCACCAACATCATACAATGAGGCCTACATGTATCTGCAGAAGCCTGAGAATACACGTGCCCTTAACAAAGAGAACAAAGAACTCAGCCGCAACCCTCAACACACAGGCTGGTCCCACATCTGGTCAACCAAGCAACTGCTGACCAGTCCACACAACTCCTCACATCAATTGGCCAAAACCCAACAAGGTCAGCCCAAAACCGTGACATCATGTCAAGGTTTATAAACCCGCAATACCCTCAAACTCACCGCTTCTGGCCCGGATTCCGCTGACAACGCGTCTCCGTCATGTTAGAAGAGACCCTCACCGCTCCTCTCATCAGGCCGATCGTCCCACGCGACGCACGTCTGCTTTGATGGTAGCAAAACTGTGTACACTCCACGTTAAGGCCTTTGAATCTTCCTTGCTGGTCGAGTAGAAGTCCCACTCTTTTGAGTGCTAACCAAGCACTATTCTCCCGGTCCGAGACCCCAACTCTCCACGCCGGATGCCCGCGGATGCGAAGTGAGGTAGCTAACGCAACCTACCCACTTCAAGACGAGGAAAAAGAAAAACTTTCCTCGTGACACCAATCCCCTGCTCCACGCCGGGATCCGTTCCCTCGCCAGAGACATCCAATCCCACCGAGAAGAAGATGGTCACCACTGTCCGCCCGCCGACGTCGCCAACGCCCACCTGCCAACGTCCACCTGCCGACGCAACCACCGTCTGCCCGCCAACACAGCCACGCCAGGTCAAAAGGATCGAGGACGAAACGATATTCACTCACGTACCAGTAAGAGGCTCGTAGCTAGTAAGAGTGAGAATCTTTGATTAACGTGTCCGTCGGTCACGTGACACGGACCGCGTCCGTTGTGAATTGTTGTCTAGCATTATTGTGTGTTTTCCCTTGCACATCCCGTCGCACCTGCGGTCCAGTGCTTGTTGTGACAGTTAAAGACCCAGACTCACGCCACCTACCACTGCGGCCAGTGAGTTCTATGTGTCACATACGTACTGATTCCAGTGACCTCCGACGGGATTGTTCCCTTATCAGATGGTTCATTTCTTCACTTCCCTCTTTCACTTCCAACTAACCACTCACGCACATCTTAATTGACCTCGGACCTCTGGCCAACCCGCTTGCGGTGGTGGCCGCCATTTTGTTGTACTTCCGGATATTCGGCAACCCTTCCCCTCACGTTGGGGCCGCCACGTTGGTTGACCCATTGTTTTTTCGGTCGCGATGCCATTTTGTCGACATACCCACACACACACACACACACACACACCCTGTTCACTGCTGTTGTATCTGTTTGCCGTAGTTAATGAAGTAGTAGTAGTGAGTAACTGAATTTGCTGCATCTGTGAAGTTGATTAATGATTGATTTTACTTTTGTAATAAATCTGGTTATAATTTAAAGAGAAGTTGGTCTTGTTTTGCTTGTGCACTGTGCTATGAGCTGGTTGACAGGGTCAGTGCTGACCTCCATTCCCTTCTCTTCATTTTAAAAGCCAATATTCCACAAATATTGTCATTTTAGGATAACACCTTGAGATTGATTCTGTTTGGTTATTGGTCCGGGTTTTCCCGGTGGTGCCCCGTCCTTAATTAATTGTCATTAATTAAGCTTTATTATTTTTTGATAATAATGAATAATTTTCTCTGATAATTATTAATTATCATTAATAACCAAATTTGGCTCCTACTAAGCACAACAGCAGCAAGGTACTCACGGACAATATCCACCACACTGTTCTGACCCGACATCCACACCGGACTGACTAACTCCCCCCTCTTTCTCTGTCGTGCTGCCACAGGTGACCACATCCAGTAGCAACTTATACTGCTCTCGATTCCCCTCTCATCACATCCCCTGCACCCACTAATCCTCAGCCAATGTCTCAATGAATGCTACGTTCGATTGCACTTGGAACTCAGAAAAATCCGACATCCAAATCGGAAAAGTGCAATAGGTTGGCCCTTGAACTGAGGACTCCGACTCAGAAATTCGGGTAGGATCCAAGCAGCCCGAATCAGTCAGAAATACACGGAAATACGTCAAAGCAAAATAGCATCCCACAGCATGAGAGGAAAAAAGTAACTTTCTCCTCAACTTTTACTGTTATTTGTCATCTAATTTAGCATTTGTGTTACTAAAAGTGTAGAGTTACTTTGCAGTGGCATTTTAATTCCCATTCTGTTATTTGTGATTTAAAAGGGTCTGTGTGAGTGTAGTAGGAATGAAAAAGCACAGTTACGTTACTGAAATGATATTATATATATATAAATATAGATATTGTATGTTCTAACGTTACAAGGAATATTGTTTTTCCCCATAATTTAATTACAGTAGCCTGTAATGATAATCTTTAGCATGCTCGAAAAACATCCAAACAAACATCAACTGGCCGTCCATGTTTTCCGAAATTGCGCAATGAAACGCATTTACCTTGGAAGTCGGAAATTCCGACCTGGAGCTTTCCAAGTTCCATCAGTGTCATCAAATGCAGCATGATCACTACATGTATCCCCTGTCAGACGCACAGACCGAGTGGTTTAACAGACACAATCTTTTATATGTCAAACATCATCACCATGTGATCATCAGCACATGTTCAGTGTGACCATTAACCTGGCCGTGCTGAACGTGCACTCTTTTAAATAGAACTTTCATCATAAATGGCCTGATTTTAGACAATAAGTTGTAAGGTATTCTTTTAACAGAGACATGGCTTGGCACTGACGCACCAGTTGACAACGACACTTTTTTTTTTCCAGTAGGTGAGGTAAGAGAGGAGGAGGCACTGCCTCAATCATCAAAAATACATTAAACCCAAAGGAAGCTTCTTTTAACAGCTACTCGTTTGAATATCTTGCCTTTGTTTTAAGCAGTCCTCTTACTGTCTTTTAAATCAATATATACTTCCCTTTGGGGACATAATCAGGAGACACGGTGTCAGCTTCTCCAGTTACACAGACGATAAACAGCTGTACATTCCCGTGTCTCCTGATGACGCAAAGCCCATTGGTACCCCTCTTAACTGCACCTTCGATATCAAGTCATGGATGGCAGATAATATCCTACAGCTCATCCAAGACAAAACAGAGGTTTTAACCATTGGTCCTGAAGATAAGAGAGAAACTTTTACCAACTACAGGATTTTAAGCCTTCACGATGTGTAAAGAACCTGAGCGTTATTTTTGATTCTGAGCTTGATTTTATTCCGTATATTAAAAATGAAACAAAGATAGGTTTTTATCATCTTGAGAATAAAGCCTCAATCAATCTTTATTTATAGAGTCTTTCTCAGAGTCAGACTCTCTCAGGCTAACAAGGAGGCGCTGTTGCATGCTTTTTATCCCTGCTCTCTGGTCTTCCCAAAAAGATAATCTCTAATGTACAACTTCTTCAGAACTCAGCCACACATGTGCTGACAAGGACCAGAGGGCAGGCCCACATTGCACTTGTTTCAAAATTGCTGCA
>CAAKHG010044141.1:0-26664 GCA_901007715.1 Dactylopterus volitans
GAGACGTCGACGTCGCCACCGTGCCGACCGAGATGACTTCTGCGTGTCCGGTTGGCGCGTCCTGCGGCGCTGCGGGCGGCGAGCGCTGCTGCGGAGCGACGCAAAGTACGACACACAGACACAGACACACACACACACACACACACACACACACACACACACACACACACACACACACACACACACACACACGGGAGAGAGAAAACACTTCAAATAAGTACTTCAGGCGCTTTCCCCCCCCCACGTAAATCACCTCGGCGCCGGAGGTTCTGATGAGGTCAGCTGTCCCATCGGGTTGGACGCTTGCCTCACCGAAATCACATAAAACATACACATAAATATTAAAGTTGATGAACTCTAGTGTTTTTTTGTTTTTTTTTTGCTCAGGTTTTCAAATAAACACAAGGCCGCTACCAATGCAAAACCAAAGGGGAGGAATGGGGGTGGAGCTTAAAGAGACAGGAGCTGAAATGTTGTTTGTTTTTGTTTTTCCCGGCAGATTCTGCAAAGAACCAGTTGTTGGAGAAGGGAAGCCTCTTAAATAAAGAGCGGGGAGTCTTTTTCACAGCTGAACGTTTATTCGGATTAACAAACAACCGACAATCAAGAAGAACTCGTCGCCACTAAAGCTGCCAACAGTTAGCTTACCTGCTGCTCGAAATAAAAGTAAATTCCTTTTCATCCTTTTCAAAATAAGGGAATTATCACCGAGTGAGACATGAAATTACTGTAAATAGTTTAGATGCACCTTTAACTTGTTTTTATTTTATCACCCAGATGAAAACAATTCACAGCACCAGCGCAAGATAAACGAGGATTTTTTTCTTCTTCTACAAACTGTGACTCATACAGAGATAATCCACTGGAGTATATGGATAAAACACAGGCGGATAGCGGCATAAAAAGGGGTCCCCGTTTAAAAATAAAGCCTTGATCATGGCAAGGAGCTAGAAATGAGAGTGACAACCGAGTACGCTGGGAGAAGGTACAAAAAATACACGGGGACAGGAGGAAGAGGGGAGCTAAAGAGATTAATGAACCTAAAACGTGCGGAAACGCAGCAACGCAGGACGCAGAATTCGCCTCCTTTTACGGGGACAAAAGAGCAAAACGCCCCATAACGTGAATTATTAAATTTAAAGGTGGGGGCGATTAGCGGTGAAGGCTGCAGTCGGGGTCGGCCTCCCAGGAAGCGGAGCGGGCCGGCCGGTGTGCCGTCCGGAGGGTATCGGCTCATTAACCGCCGGAAGCAGCCAGGCGGCACTTTTCTGCCTTTCCTGACATGTGTCGGTGTGGATTGAAGCCAACAGGTCAGCAGGAGATGGGACAAGAGGTTCTACTAGAGTGTGTGTGTGCGAGCGGGGGCGATGTACACACACACACACACACACAAAACAAACGCCGCAGCTGACCTGGCTTATTCCATTAATAACCGTCTTTCAGCAGCGAGGCAATCAGTGACAGCGCGTCGGATGGATATTTAACTCGACGCGCTGAACGTTCACGTCAACACATCCGACCGATCCGGCGGAACTCGCCGGGCGGCCATTTACACTGACCCTGCGTCCGAAATTCCATACTTCCACCCTAATGAGTACGCAAAAACAGTATGTGAGATTTTTTAGTGCGTCCGAAACACTAGTATGTACTCAATAGTATGCACTATCCATACTCATCCCGGAGAAATCTATTAGTATGGATTAATGGACACTAGCTAAGCAGAAACTCCCCACAATGCAATGCGGCGATGTTTGGTAGCTAAGGTAGACGGTCAAGAGTGGAGCGGTGCGCAGCCGCGTTGATAGGAATGGTCACCATGGTAACAACCACGGTAACAACGTTCCCTCCCGACAGCAGGAAGTGCCGCGTGTGCTCTGAGTAGTACGTCCGAATTAATACTACTATACTAATTAATACATACTACTGATAGTTACTCAAAAGTGTGCCGAACTTTAGTATACTTCTTTGAGTACATACTGTTTAGTACGGCATTTCGGACGCATGGCCTGAGGCTGTAAACCAGTGGTACCCAAACTATGGCCCGCGGGCTGGATACGGCCCGCCTCCACATTCGGCCCGGCCCCCCTGAACAACACCAGAGATTTATTTTTTTTCATACACAGTGCGTGGCAATAATATAGGACCACCCATTTTTAGGGGGTAAACAATTCTTTAAATAAATAGTGTTATGATTTATTTCCTGACTTTTTCTTCTGTGAAGAACCTGGAGAGGGTTATTTGGTTATGTGTGGCTTTCTGGAAAACGATAATTTTTTATGTGTAGGCACCCCTGCGATCGTCACACTTTTACAAACTGACCCCGGCCCCCCATCAGAGAAGGAGAAAAGTTATGTGGCCCTCACGGGAAAAAGTTTGGGGAGGAAGGAGGCCAGAGTCGGAGACAAGGACGTGCACCCCCCCCGCCTCCCTCCTGTGTTTGCTCTACTTACGTCAGAGGCGGGTCCCTTGTCGGCGCCCGGGCAGGAGAAGGTGACAAACTCATGGCAGCGTTTGTGGACCACGAAGCAGCAGACTGTGGACGGGCAGAAGACAGAAAAAAGGGCTCGCGTCAGCTCGGCGGCAAACGCGGCGACACAGCAAAGAATCAGCGCGTCAGTTGCGCAACGTGCTGCTCAGATTTCTGCCCGTTTCTTTTCCCCTTTTTTTTCCTCCACCCGACCCCCTCGTGTTTTTTTGCCGCTGACATCTAGATCGAGCTTTGCCGCTCCGGTCCGGTCGACCTTAAAGTGCCCCCCCGGCCCCCCGCCCACACCACAGGCCCTGGATCCCAATCAGCCAGCGTTGTGGCCGACTGGAAATAAACAGCCTGCAGCCTCTCACGGCGCGTCGCTGCTCGTCCTCTTTATAAAGGAAGTTCTTTATTTAAAAAAATAAATAAAAAGGCAACCAAGCAGATGTTCTTGGATTATCCCCACCCATGAGATAATTAGGCCTTCGGAGACGTTTCGGAACATTTTTTTCCTCCCGATTGTGACACAAAACCCGTCTGGAGATGAAAAGCCCGCTCGGTGCTGCACAGCACCTCCATGTTTAGCTAAGATGTGACAAAATGCCGCTTGAGGAACGGCTGAGGAAAGACGAGCAATTTTTTTTTTTTTAAATCTCATCTGATAGGACGAATGTCGGCAAAAAGTTATCCTTTGAGGAAATAATTGGGTAAGCCGGAATGCCATCGCAATATGGAATATCATAAAATTGCTACACTATTGTTTTACACTGCACACTATTCACAACCCATGAGGGACAAGAATTTGTGATGCTTCCTGGGGGCGGAGGGACCCCCTTAAAATCAAAACCTCATGGTTTGTGTTCACAGGATTCGTCATTCCCGGGATTTCCACCCATTGTCGATGCAAGAAAATTCCGGTTGTGTCACGTTACGTCTGGAGCAAAATTGGGCGCAAACTGTTTTCCCCTAATAAAAAGGGAGAAAGATTCCAAAAAGGAGCGGTGTGAGAACCGGGAGCCACGAGTGGATGGCACTCGTCCAATCAGGTGCCGCCAGGGAAGGCCCGGCGGCGTGCCGGTCAAGCACTGGGCAGCGGCGCGAGTTCCTCACGTTCCTAAAACGTCGCAGTTCCGTCCACGCGGGAATCCCAGTCGGCGTTCGATGAAATATGTTGGATGGAAACTTGAGCCTCTCTCCTTTATTTGGGGTAATAAACAGAAATAATATTCATTCCGCATGACAGGTGCATGTTTTCCCGCCTGTCCCCCCCCACCCCCCACTTTTCCTAAACAGCCATCTGTCTCAAAGAGGTTTGAAAGCAGCATCCAGGCGGGAGCTGCAGACATGAGACGCCGGCAAAACGTGGCTCATCCGCCGTCCCGGGCGTCGGGGCAGTTTACATTATTGATCATCTGCCTATCATTTTCCCTCATCGTCTGGGTTATTCTTGCGGGCGCTCGCTTGCTCGCACGCGTGCGGCACACCTGATTGGCCGGGACGAAGATCAAGGCAGCCAGTCGCGGCTGGTATTTTCTGTATTTTATACATAACCACGAAGCTTCCGAAGCACTCATTCATGGGGAAGTGGGAAAAACAAAAAAAAAAAAGGGGTAGCAGATCCGTGATGAAATAACCGCTGGTTGCAGGCCTCACTAAAAAAAAAAAAAAAGAAAAAAAGATGAACGATGATGACAGCGAGCAAACCGAAGCCGCTGCGGATCCGGACATGCAGCCGAATCCCGATCGGATAGGCCACCTGCACGCGAGCGCTGGAAACGCATCAAAGACGGCACCATCCTTCCGGCTGAAATTTCGATCAGCCACTTCCCAAAGACGACGATGACGGCGGCGTGAACACGACCAACACCGGAATTCCATTTGGGGAAAAACGGGATAGACCGCTTCCGCGAATCTTCTCAAGCTGCCGGGCCAAATTTGTGGTCTGTTTGTTTATTTGTTTTTTTCCCCCCACCGCACGACGTTCCTGCGCGGCTCCGGTTTTAAACTCTGATTTAATAATAAGCCGCTTCCCCTTTGCGGTGACCCGCATTAGCAATCAGGAGACGTCGACGTCGCCACCGTGCCGACCGAGATGACTTCTGCGTGTCCGGTTGGCGCGTCCTGCGGCGCTGCGGGCGGCGAGCGCTGCTGCGGAGCGACGCAAACACACACACACACACACACACACACACACACCTGATCTGTAACATGTTATTGCCGATCGAATAGACAAACTGGGTGACACCTTATAGCCACCATAAGGATGGATAGGCTCGTCCAAGCCGGGCTCCTGCAGTCAGGACTTGGCCTTGTGGTGACACTCCAGCAGGTGAGCGAGCTGGCAGCCACAGCTGGGAGCATCCTGACAAAACGCATCACTTCCTGGTCTGTGAACTGTGCTGCCTTCAAATTCAAAGTGCCGCAGACAGAATGTCAAGTGGACATGTCGGGGCATCAATAGATGTGAGCTTCCCTCCACCGAGGACATTCACAGTGAAGCCCGGAGGATTATCAGACGCCAGTCACCCGAACCACAGACTGTTTACGCTGCTGCCGTCTGGTAAGCAGTACCGCAGCCTCCAGGTCCAAACAAGCAGGCTTGGGACAGTTTCCCCAACCAAGCAGCAAGGCTTATAAATAAGAGACATTTACATACAAAATATTAGAGACTTGTTTACTAACAATATTTGGTCCCTTGTAGGCACATATTTTAAGTGCATTGCTTTGAATAATATTTGTTTGTCCATAAGCCAGCTCTTTATACACACACACGCGCGCGCGCACACACACACCTACTTCATTTTAATTTGATTTTATTTATATTGCACAAAGTCCCAACAAGTTATCTCAGGGCACTTTAATACAAAGCAGATCTAGGCTAGTTTATAGAGAGACCCAACAGTTCCGCCGTGAGCAAGCACTTGGCAAGAGTGGCGGGGAAAACCCCACTTTAATGGAAGAAACCTCGAACCAGACGCAAGGTGGGCAGCCAGCCGCTGGTGGAGCTGACGAAGGCGGAGAGAAAGAGGACAAAGACAGGACACATTTAGAAATATGTAGAGAGACATATGTACACCAGGAATGATAATGCAATAATGATGATAGTAGCACTAACAGCGACAATAATAATAATAACTAATAGAAATAACATTTTCTGCAGAAAAGCCCAGATAAGAAGGCTTATGAATGAATGAACAAACAAACACATGGATAATAATAACAATAATAAAAGACCACACTAAGAGGTGAGTCACACACACCATTTTAATGAATGAAGAGCCTGGATTATTACAGAAAAATAAGAATAAATAGTGTAGACAGAGACTGCTTCATTTTTCGTGTGTGTGTGTCACTACGTGTGTGTGCTTGTTTGTGTGTGTGTGTGTGTGCGTGCATGTGTGTGCGTGTGTGTGCGCGTGTGTAGAAATCATGTGCATCCTGCTGTTAGTCATCTGTCAGGCGCCAGCACTGATAAGACACAATCAATCTGCCTTCCCTTTGCAGGTCTGGTCAGCTGTTATCTCGCTCTCCATCCATCTATTTCTTCCTTTATTTCATCCTGTCGCTCTCCTCTTTACTCTGTGTCCCCTCTCTTTCATAATTCTTCTGCCTCTTTCACCCCTCACCTCTTTGCACAATAGAAGCCAGTCATAAAAACCTGGCATGTGTGACTATAGATGCAGGAAAGGAGAGATGAGACATGACTAATCTTTACCCGCCACTAAAGAGGAAGAGTCAAAGCCAGGCAAAGAATGGGGATCAAAATGTGGAGTTAATAGATATACTGAGATCTATAAGTAGATTCGCGCTCTTGTCAGGTTCACTATTGTCAGTTATTGTGATTATTTTTGTAGATGCATATATACTGTCTGATTACTGTCCATCAGTTGTGAGTGGATTCAAGTTCATTGTATGTCTGTTTATGTCTGGCATGCAGCGGGTTCAGAAATATTCATGTGAGGAGGTGGGAAGAATGAATCTGTGGACCTCTCAGCTGGGATTTGTTTAATCTGCCCATTGCTTTCTCTTTGCTTGATTCTCTTTCTGCCAATTGCACTTCCTTCCAGTGACAAAATTGAAATTTTGAAGGCACGGTTAAAAAAGAAAGGCCTAAAGCCGGGTGGTCACTGGTCATGCGGCGGGGTCTCCTCAAGTGGTCAAATTTGGCTTCATAAATATTCAGACACTTCTGTATGTCTGACTGTTTTTGAGGGATGTAGCTGGTACAACTGTTTGCAAAAACATAGCCCCCATACAGTATGCGCTTCCTATTAGACCATACTGCAGGGCTGTCAAACAAAAGCACGAAAGGGTCCAAGCAAGCCCACTGGAAGAATATGTAAGTCATACATTTTCATGCGTAATATTGGTCATATTTAAAGCTATCGAATGCTGTGCTAAAAATGATCAATCAGCAGTACAGAAGAACCTGACTTTTATCTTAAAATCATATTGGTGGAACCCTATCACATCAGTGGAAACCGGTCAATAAGGCACTGCGGAAACATTTGATATGAAAATGGTTTATATGACGGAAATAGATCACATGTATCCAGGACGAGGACGTGCAAGGGTTACGATATTCATGAAACAAAATTTACGTTTCATACCTCCCGTGATGAATTTTGAATGTTCTGAATGGTTCAATCTGCAAGGCTTAATGGCAGATCACCGTGGTGGCACCATGTCAGCAGACCTGTTTAACTTCAATGAGCTTCAAATAAACCTGTAATGTAATCCCTTTTTATGTCTGTAAACAGATGTTTCTGATTATGATGTCATTCTTCAAACTAAAATGCGATGATGCTCTGGTTTGTTCATCATCCAGTGGAAGATTAAAACATCCACTTGCAGGTGAACATCTCTTTTCTGGAGGCTTTAGGTCTTTTTCCTGATTGTAACTATGATTTCATCTAGAATCACCTAATGTTTACAGACAACCTTCTCCTCTGCATTGATGCCGGCAACTAAAAATGTGTCATACTTGCAGCGCTTGACACCATCAACCAGTCAGTCCATCTTTCTTTCCCAACTTGAAATTGTTTTCAACATTAACTGCCCTCTCCTGGCTTAAATCCTACCTCTGGCAGATATCAGTTCACCAGCATAAACAACTGCAGGTTCCCCACTGTTCCCCTCTCCCAAGGTGTTCTCCAAGGTTCAGTTCTTGGGCTCCTCCTCTTCATCCTGTGCATGCTTCCCCGTGGTCAAATCATTATGCAGTTCAGTTTTATTTTACACTCAGCTCCACATGACCACCAAAGCCATCACTCCTGCCACTCACTCTACACTCACCAGCCACATCACGGAAATAAGATCCTGGCTTTAAACCAGCTTCCTCAAACTTAACTATGAAAAATCAAAAATCATCATAAATCATCACCTAAATCTCTCATCGGATCCACCAAAATCAAATCAACGGCTCCACTGGGGTCACTTCCCCCAACTTCTGTAACCTTGGTGTCACCTTTAACCAAACGCTCTCCTTTGATCAACATATCAAACACATCACCGAAACAGCTCTTTTCCACTCCAGAAACCATGCTTGCCTCTGTCCATCTGTCTCCTTTTCAGCTGCCGAGACCCTTATTCATGCATTCTTCACTTTACTGGAACGCAGCGCAGCATTCCACACCATTGATCACAGCATACTCTTAGATTGGCTCAAAAAACATTTTGGCTTCTCTGGCCTGGTTACAATCCTACTTATCTGGCAGAACCCAATGTGTCTCCTTTAATTACAAAACATCAGTACTTACCAATATATAAAATGGAGTGCCGCAGGGTTCAGTTTTTGGCTCTTTACTCTCCTCTGTTTATATCTCCCCTCTTGGCCAAATCACACATAGCTATGGAATAAACATCCATTGTTATGTTATGCCGATGTTACCCTGCTGCATGTGCCGGTAAAGGCCGACAATCATTCCCATATTTCGAATCTGACGGCCTGCTTGTCGGCAGTGAAAAGCTGGATGTCAAAACTGGATGTCATTGGCCCCGCCTGTTACTATCACCAGTTTAATCAAATAACATTGACCTTAGATGACTGTGTGATTTCTCAGACTCCAACTGCCAAGAATCTTGGAGTTAAAATTGATTCTCCTCTTTCCTTTGATCAAAATATCACAGACATTTCTAAGACTGCAACATATCAAGAATCAAGTCTTTCTTGTCCAAAACTGATGCAGGAATCTTGATCCATGCCTTTGTTTCATATACAGTAGACTAGATTATTGTAAGGTTCCGTTTTCTGGTCCTCCACGCACAAGTACGAAAAGTCCTCAGATGGTTCAGAATTGTGCAGCAAAACTCCTAACCAGAACCAGGAAATTTGAGCAGCCATTGAAGGGAAGCTTCACTGGTTTGCAATTCATGTTACATTGGACTTCACGGTGCTTCTGCTGACTCACAAAATACCTCATGATCCTGCTCCGAGGTATCTTTTCTGACCTCATTAGACCCTACATTCTCTCTTGTTGCGCTCTGAAAGCAGTCTTTAAGAAATCTGCTGGTTGTAGGGCCTTTTCCTATCAGGTTCCCTTCCTTTGGAACAACCTTCTTGCAGATATCAAACAATCCAGCTCCACTGAGATCTTCAAATCCAAACTACAAACCCGTTTTTTTTTTTCGCATTGACCTTCAACGAGTTATACATTCGATGATCAGCTTGGTGGGCTGGTTTCGGTCTCAATGAATCCCTCAGCACTAGCTTTTACAGTCAGGATTGTTATCCCGATTCTTTCATTGGACGCCAAAGAACAAACCGGAGAAATCTTCAGTTCCCAGCAAAGTATTTATTATGGTCGCAGATAAAATAAGGCAGCGCTGGGCTCAGCGTGACGGGGCTCTTGTAGGATCTCAGTCAGAATGAGCCCCGATCTCGGGAAATAGTTCACATTTATCTTCTTGGGCTGGACCTGACCTGCACAGAGGCTGGACTCACACACAACCAAATGTAACTGGCCAGTTACCAGTGACGTGGGCAGGCCAACCACTATCCACGCTTTGTTCTTAGAGTGAGGTAAACGATGTGTATGAGTGTTGTCTGATAGACGTGTATCAGCAAGTCTCATCTGTCCCTGTTATCGAACTGGTTCTAGCTGGTTATGCTATCTAATAGGTTGAGATCATCCAAGGACATAGATTACGTAATATGATATCAGCAGAAAAGTACAAACAGGGATTTAGGTTCAGTGGAAAAATGCAGTGTAAGCACACGTCTCAAGACAAAGCCAATTATAGCAGGATTGTGCTGCCGACGAGATTTCAACTTTTTGCATCTTCTGCTATTCATCATTGCATTTCTGTTACCTCTAACGCCTGTCGTCTTCTGCTTGTTCTCCCAAGCTGCCATTGTGGTCTCTCTCTGTCCGTTGTTTGCGCTCTGTCTTTCTCTTTCTCTCTCCTTGTATCCCTCTCTCCCGAGTCTTCTCTCCCCTTTACTCAGGGCTCCTCTTCTGTTCGACCGCCACCTGCAGATGAACTTCTCCCCCAGACCTGCCTCATTTTGATGTTGGATCTGGACCAGTTCTCACGGATCATCACTCACTCATCACCCATCTATGTTTCATACTCAACCTGTGTTATCATGTGTCAACTGAATGTATAAAACCCTAATTTCCTCTATGTGGCCTGCCCTCTTCCAGGTCACCACAGCGGAGAAGAAGTCGTATGTTGGCGGCGCTGCATGACGAAACCTCATCCTAATAAACTGTCATCTTGCTCATATATTCATTTGTCAAAAATTTTGTCACTGTTTTCTTTAAATTTCTGATGTGATCTGTGTACATGCGACATCTAATGTGCGTCCTACCGTCCTGGAAGAGGGATCCCTCCTCTGCGGCTCTTCCTGAGGTTTATTCTCCTTTGTTTCCCTGTTAAAAAGTTTATTTTCCTCAACCAAATCGAGTGTCTAAGGACAGATGATGTTGCTCACGGTACAGCTTGTAAAGCTCACTGAGGCAATGTGATTGTTAATCTGGGCTAATAAAATTGACTTTACTTGACTTGAGCCCCTCCGTGGACCATCACCTTTTCATGGCAGAGGGGTTTGAGTGTCCTCATGATCCCAGGAGCTATGTTGTCGGGGGCAGAAGCCCCTCGTAGGTTCTGGTCTTGGGTGAAGGCCCATCAATGAGCACAGAGAGCACATGGCACCCCAGTGAAACACACCAACTAGTTTCATGTCCAGTGTTTCCCTGCTGTCTCTCTCCTCCACAGTCAATGGGTCTGAACCAGAGCTGCTCTATAGTGTTGCCCTATAGTGTTGCCTTATATACAGGAAGCAGCAATCAGCATAGGTGTGCTGATGGTGGGGCATACCATGTGTGGCTGAGTCCAGGGGGTATCATTATTAAATTAGTTGTGTTGTGGTATAATTTGGGGGGTTATTTAAGTTACCTAGGAAGTGTTAAACAGGTATTTAAGTATATTTTCTGTTTGAGAGCTGTTTGTAGAGTATTCATGGTGTTGATATCTTTATGGATAATTTGGTCAGTTAATTGTTGGTTGGTCCAGGGGGAGGGGCTTGGCACTTAAAAGCCTCTGGCCACCAAGGCTCAGGTTGTTCGTTTTTTCATTCTGATTTTGAGTGAACACCAGAACAGGTGACTATTTTTGCATTTGTTGTTCTTTAATTCCTTTATTTGCTGTGGATGTCCCGGCTTTCTTGGTTTTTTTTCACCTTTTTGTAAATAAAAACACTTGCGACTCCAGCCATCTTTTTTTTCCCGAAGAGTTTCCTACAGTCTTTGTAATACAGACAAAGAATGGTCCATAAAGACGCATATGGGAGCAAAACATTGGGGGACCCAGGGCCCCACCCTGGAGCCAAGCCTGGGGAAGGGGATCAGTGAGCAACCAGTGGCTGGGCCTTCACCCATGGGATCCAGTCAGGTCCAGCCTGGGAGAGACATGGGTCCATCTCCACCTGCCGGTGAAACCATATGTTTGGTCCAATGTGGCTCGGACGGCAGGCCACTGCCGCCCCGGCAACCCGGACGGAACGAGAGACTTGACTTCACTCTCAAACCAGACTACTGCACTAGTCTCCTCTGTGATTCATCATCCAAAAAAACCACAATACATCCAGCTGCTCGTCTTCTCCCGCACCCATGACCATATCATCCCCGTCCTTCAGGACCACCACATTCCGCATTGTATTCACTTCAAACTCTCATATTACCCACCGAGTCCTCCACCCGGGTTCCCCTTTCCTATCTGAGCTTCTCCACCTACAAACACTTGGCTACACTTTCAAGTCTGACACCAGCCTCCCGCTGCCCTCCACCACCGGACCTGAGCCTTCTGCATAGCTGCTCCAACCCTCTGGAGCTCACTTCCAAAAAACATAATACTCCCCCACACTCTCCACCTTCAAGAAATCCCTCAAAACACTCCTCTTCAACACTAACAACTAGCAAACTGTTCTACTTCTCCCTCTCTGAATAGTTCCTCTTCTTATTGATTATTTCACCCTTGTACCATCCTCTTTCTTGTGTAGTTGTTTATTGTAAAGCATCTTTGAGTATCTAGAGGTATGTAAGTCCAATATTTTTTTTTAAAAAAGGCAGAAAAAAACCCCAGCAGGAAGCAGAGACAAGACACAAGCAAGGAGAAAGTCATAATGTAGCTACTTTCTGGCTGAACATCTGAGATTTAATGACATGACCTCATGCATCAAACAATCTTTTCAAGTCTGTTTCCCGCAAATTCCCATCCAGCTTTCTTGGTTTTTAGATGGGCAAAAGCAGCCCTTATCCAGAAGAAAGCCAAAGATGAAACTGAAGCATATCTCTAAGTGAAAAACAAGGATGCTTTGAATCTTTGGCTTCATGAAAAAAAACACTGTTGATGAACATTTCTCTCTTGCTGTGAGAGTTTTCATTAAATGGTTGATTTATCCAAACCTCAATAATGTATCCACTTTTGAAATTTATGTTGAGGCACTATTCCCTTTCGGCACTGTCACCTTTACACCATGCAGAGAGATGTTTTTTTTTTAATTCATTTTGCACCATTCATCAGACTTTTCTCCCCATCATTAAGAAACAACAATACGCAGGTGACCATCTGGTCTGTCAAAGACAAAGCAGCGCACCGAGAGAGCGAGAGAGAGAATGGCTCGGCTCAGAGCGAACGCGATTCTGAGACGGCTAATGAAAATCCACCGAGCGTTTTTGAAGCAGCTGCAGTCAAGTTTCTTTTTTTAAATACCAACTGATCAAATCACCAAATTGCCACTCATGCCATGTCACATGGGAACCCACGAAATCGCACTTGGAAACTGTCACAGTGGATAAGCCGCCTGTCTATCACAATCAGGAGGAGAGCAAACATGTGGGGCCTTTGTTTGTTTGTTTTTTCTTTTTCAGTAAAGGAATACTGTATCTCATACAACAGCAGCATCTATGCTTACTTCCAAGGGGACCACTACTGTTGTAGTTTACAGTGTAAAGCACATAGCTGACCTCTAGGCTGCTGATGGGCCACAGTGGCCTGCGCACAGATATTTACGACTGGAGCCTTGCAGGATGTATTCATGATTGAGAGTCAACTTGTGACCCTGCAGTCATGCAAGAATTCGGCTGCCCTGCAAGGTCACGTCAGGGCTCCTCATGGGATATTTTCACTGAAGTCTGTAGACAACCCAGAGATAAAAGGTGAGTGAATATTTGCGCTGGGCCCATAAAGCAACTCTGTTTTAATTCATGTTAAAACAGAGCAATAGCCATGACTTCTTCTCTCACCTGGCAACAGATGTAAACAAAAAAAACAAAAAAAAAGTTTAGAACACAAGAAATCACATACTGCAACAAATGCTCCAACTCAAAAGAAACAGCCAAGAGCGGTGTTGGAGCGTGAAGTGTTACTTATTTTTGTTGGTGCGAAGTCACATCAAAACTTGCTTTTGAGGCTGGCGAGTTATTTACAAATATTTATTAATTTACAAAAAGCACTCGGCAAAATAGCTTGTGTCCTGCGCTGTGTTATAAGAAAAGGTCTTCAAAAGTTCAGTAAAAAACCAAATTCAAAGTTTCACACGTTTGTCTCATAGACGGATGATTGCAGCTAATACAAGCAGTCAGTGGATTTAGCATCATAATAAAGGCCTAGATGTTGGAGAGAAGGCAGAAGAGAAGTCTTGCTGTTTATTTATCCTTTTATTTCACTGCTACACAATTATTGAGCAGACAAATCTATATCTGAACCAATGTATCATGTGGCTCTCATTCATTATTTAGCTTATTATGTGCTGATTGAGCTCACTGGTTTCAAAGACCCCTAGCCCATAATTTTCACAGTAACTGTAATAATAGAACAGTGACTCCCCCATGGAAGAATGACCTTCCTGGCTCAATCATTACCACACAGGTAGTCGGTCCCTTTGTACCAAAATGCAGTTCTTTATGAAAAGCTTCAATGCACAATGCTCATTACTGTATTTTACACCCTAAAACACACTTGTGCCTCCCAGTGGCCCTTCTCTCCTCATCTTATATCACCTAATTTGAAACAAACTGCCAGTTAAGTGCAGTAGAATGCTCTCAAGCATAATGTGATACCTTTCTAATGCTGAGCAGACAAGGACATGGTGCTCCCCATTTTTTAGGAAGTAATAGAATTAGGCTGGAATTCCTTTACGTTTTAGTCCATTGTCGTAGAATTGGTGTTTTCAGAAGAAACCCGTAAGCTCAGGTCAAGAATCAACCAAGGGTTAAGCCATCTAACATAAAGTTGCAAGCCTGCAAAGGTCATGGTTTTGGGTCGAATGAGTTCTATCAGTGTGGTTACAGCACTTGCGCAGTTTTTGGTCTGTCCTGTGCAGACGGGATTGTGGGGCCCAATGTGTTATCTTTTCATGGGGCCCAGAATACATGGTAGTGGCCCGGGTTCTGACCTCAGTGTCGAAAGAAAGCCTTACAAAAAAACCATATTCCAATCAGTGCGATTCTATTTTTAATCATGACGTTGTAATTTGCAGTGAGAGACCGTTGTTTCATTCACATTTGCAGCACAACTGTGAATAAATCAAATGTGAATATATACAGTTACATCAGTCTGGCGAGGTTTAGGCACAAAAACCTTTACCTATGTTTAGGGAAGGATTATAATTTGGGGTAAAAATGAAATGTTCATAGGAAACATATTTTGGCTCAGAAATAACATTATACATATCTCTAGTTTGCAGAATCATGCTAGATCAACATTTTTCCTTGGCCACCAATCTGCGGGAATTTAATATATAAAATACACGGCAATATATTATTATGACCCAGCTCAGGGGCCACAGCATCAAATGGGGGTTAAAACCAAAGTTTACAAAAAAATCAGGGTTTATTTTAACACATCAATATCTTCAGTTTGAATCTGGAGCATAAGGATTCAAATAATAAGCACAGCTGAGAAGCCTGAGCCCCTTGGAGTCCAGCCACCAAACATATGATGCTCCCCTCTCTGGCCCGTCTCTGAGAAGAGGCCCGTATACTTCCTGTAGTTTTTAACAAGGTCACTTCATTCCAAAGAGAAAGACTCATAGATATGTATCTTCACCAAACAACACCGCTCAACAGAGACATGCAAACAACACTATTAGCATTCTGGATGCGGCAGAAATAAGTGTAATTGAATGCTGAAACTATAAACAGAATAATCATCAAGCAATAATCACCGAGCAGGAACGGCAAACTTGGCTTTTTTCCACCCTCTGAGATGTGCTGACCTGCTGCTTTCCCAGGTTTTATATCATTGTATGACATGAACCTATGCTTGTCCAGTTGGCATTTTCCTGTGTTTTCCGACAGTCTGCAGGCTGAGGGATTAGTTTATGAATCGAAAAATTTGAATAATTTGAACCCCCTTTTAATCCAAAATTCATTTGATGAAAAAACATGTCAAATGATGTTAACTGCAAGCCTTTTCTGCATATTCCAGTCAAAGTCAAATGTTTGCTTGGCTTTCATTTTGGTAGTTGTCGCTGCTTCAAATGTGACATGTCATTTCAGAGGGTAAATGGTTGACAGTTTTTTGAAAGTAGTGAAATCCCCTGCGGTTCCTCTCATCTCATCAACCGTCCCTCTCCTGCTGCCTGTCCTACATCTCTTTCTTCATCTCCTTTCTCCTCTCCACTCCACTTATATATTCCTCCCTTTTCACTTCCTCGCCACATTCTCTTTTTGCTGCCTCTATCATGAGAACGGGGTCGCAATCTTAATTTGGTCAACTCTACATGCAGGGAGAGCTCGTCGGTAAAGGCAGGGTTGATTTATAGATGGCTGGCTGAATAATTCAAAGAAACAGTGGCAGATGGGACTGCTTTTGGGCAATCACGCCACACAGGTCTCCTGATATTCAAGTTCAGCTCATCTGATAGAAAATGTGGTATGATATGCATGTTTGTGTTGTTATTTGCATATATATACGCTTGCGCGCGCTCAGACATCTACATTTAATGATTGACCAGACATGAGCAGGCACACAGGCGCTCTCTGTTTGTGTTTCCTCCTGCCTCCCTGCAGCTGAGTCTGGTTGAGAGAGACAAAACTGTCCGCTCGCTTGATGAAGCCTATTCAAATGGCTTTTGCAAATGGAAAGAATAATGGAGGGAGATTGTATGGGTTCTTTGTGTCAGTATGATGGAGAGCAATGGCAGGAAATGGGGCTGTCTGAAGCAATAACATCAATGCTTTCTGCTACTATACAGTAGTTGTGAAAAACAAACAGACAAAGGGTTGTAACTGTCTGTCAACGTGCCCACCAGACTTGCTGATATCTTCCTTGTTTTCACTTTCTGATGGCCAGGCTGTCTCTGGCTCGCATCTTATGTAGCCACTTTAAACACAGAAACTGGCTGAGTGGTCTTTGGAGTGTCATTCAAATCACAGGAGACAAGGCAGTTCAGGTAAGCTACAATAAAAATAATTCCGTGTCAAAAGACTCACTGCTGCCTGAGGGTTTTTTTTTTTTTTCCAACTGTCTGACATGATGAATGAAATGTGACATACGCTGTGGCATTTAGACTACAAGAAATAAAAGGACTTGACATGAATTAAGGTGACAAAATATTCGGAACACCTCTCAGTATGACACAATACAGTTTAACAGCGCCGCACAAAAACGAACATTCAAATCATCATAAGGATTGTGGCAGGATTGTTGTATTATACTTTGTACTAAACCTAAATCAGTGTAGTTGTGTGTTTAATCTGACATGTTTGACCCTGTAAACCAGATCACATTGTTTGTTAGTGGCTTCAAAAAAAACAAACAAAAAAAAAACAGCATTTTCTGATCAATCGGTTTGGCTAAATTTTAGCATTAAAATGTCTTGAATGTCTTGAAATCTAAGAATGAGTCGAAGAGGACACTAAAATTTCATAAAACTCAACATTAGAGGGGAGAGTAGCTCATTTTTTTATGGACAGCGGAAATCATGAGGTAAAAGCTGAGTTAAGTTGAGGGAAGGTAAGGACGCTGAGACTCAATGATCATCGAAGCGATGAGGCTTTCTGAGGTGAAAAGGGAACGCGGCAGTGAGTCAAGATTACCTCTTTAGCCTCAGTGATTAAAGCAATCATATCAATGCACTGTTATTATAGAAAGTGATTTTTTTTTTTTTTTAAATCACTGATTCCCACAAGCAAAAATTCCCACGTTTCTTGCACCACGGTCTCCATCACCTCGTGGAGCATCTCAGCTGCGGGGGGGGGCGTAAGTAAGAAGCTGGTGTATTCAGAAATTCAACCTGACTAGCCAGCTGTGAAGCATAGAGGCACAACAATGAAAACAAAAGTCCACGCTCTGTGTTAACATCCCACCGTGGAGACGCGGCAGTAATGCAAACAGGAAAGAGATGAGGCGGCGCAGTAAAACCCTCTCAGACGTTCCTGTGAACGCCTCGCCCTCGTTCGGATCTGACGCAAACCTGCAAGCTCACCTCTACCAAGAAAAGTCACGAGTAACTGGCCGATCGCGTGTCCGTCAAGGCGAAGCTTTGTACGCGGGCGCGTCTGTGTTTTTTGCTCCACCAGATAGAGCAGTGATGATGATTGGGTAATTAGGTTGCCGATGTGGCTGCTCGCTCACAGAATAGGTCAGGGACATCAATCACACACGGCGGCACAATGCGGGCATGCTGGGGGACCGCTGACGTCGTGTTTGTTTGTGTAAGCCCGGGTGAGACAGTGAGACCGAAAGATGTTATTGTGCGCTCGTCTGGGCGTGGGCTCGCTCTTCGTTGTAATTACAGAAGCTTGCGGTGGCGCTGTCTGAGGACGTGCCCCGGTGCAGCAAGGAGGCGACATGACACACGAGCGTCACCGTATTTTCTGCATCTTCTCTCCGGTGTAATTGTCTAAAAACAGGTCTCATTATCTCACTGACTCGCTATGTCCGGGGACTGTGTTTTACAACAACAATAAATTAGACAACCTGGTAAGATGATGAGCTGTTGCAGTGGAGTAAAGGCGGCGGTTTCCAGGCCTGGTTAGAATAATCATAAGCCTCCAAAAAGTTTTCCTGCAATTTATTTGCTTCAAGTTGACACTCTCAAATTCATACTCGCATTTCATAGTCACCCATTCACACGACTCGCATTGTTTTGCAAGGGACTGATGAATCGACTCCATGTTGTGGATGCCGTCCCAGCTAAAGGAGGACATGTCGGAATCTCAAACATGTACTGTATCTCATAAAAGCAAAAAAAAAAAAAAAAATTAAATATAAACAACAAAAAACAAACAGCAGAACAAATTCACTTTATGATCCATCTCACCAAACCACCACGAAATGCTCATTAGCGATGAGAAAAAGTTTGCATGCATATGAATCAATTATGTCGCAAACTATGGAAACTTCGAATATTGTTGAAAAGAAATGATTACATTTCATATGCTGTACTTGCTGAAGGAAATACTTAATGCAGATGTTATCCAAGTGTATGATGGAGGGTGCCCTTTATTTAAAGAATTTATCTAAAATTACAGCCTCCACAAAGCCAGTCATGTTTCAATTAACATGCAAGTCTGCCCATAATTTATGCAGTGAAGACTTTGAATAAATGCATGTGGTATCTGCATTTGATCCTTCCTCATGCCACTCTTGCAATTGTAAGCATAATGTATTAATTTCTGTATGGTAATTCTCTCATAAAAGAAGGGATGAGCGCAGTTAATCAATTGTACTGGAGCCAATGCAAGCGGCATTATGCTGAGCTGTGCCAGTTTATTTTTTTTTAAGCAATATTCATGGGGCAGTGGAAGCTTTGGCTTCTCTAGTGAAATCTCAGAGGGCCCACATGTGTTTTGTTTTTTTTGTGACCATAAAACAATAAGCACACTATGGATTTAATTTTCTTCCCTGCATAATGACCCCAACAGCTTAGAGCCAAAACTTAAAAAGAGATGACGCATACAGTATTCGCACAGCAGCACGTACAAAATGTTTAGGAAATCATCTTTAAAGAAATATCCAGGACAAGCTGTATATCATATTCAGTCAACAAACTGCACAGTATGAACTTTACAACATGTTCACTGGCCTCACGACCCCCACCGCTGCCATTATAATCAATTGAAGCTTTTTTTTCCTTTTTTTTCCCTCAATACATGACCATTGTGCCCTGCAGGCATTAAAACCCTGGCCAAAAATACATAGGACTTTGCAAAGAAAATAAGTACAATCTGTTTAGAATTGATAAATACGGAATGCCAACGGACAGTATAGATCAAAATACACAGCTGAAAGTAAACATAAGCATCCACAGCACAAGTGTCAGCAGGTAATCATTTCAATCATGTGCAGTAAAGAGGCTAAGCCAATACTTTAAGCCACTCAGATGTTAGACAGGAAAAACCTATTTGACGCGCTATACATTGCCACAATCGACGAATCAGTCCAGCACAGAATTCCCTGAGATGCACGTAGGAACTTTATTTCCTCCAAAAAAGATTCCAGAGGTGAACTCTATTGCACAATCTTCTCACGTGACATTCAGTGTGTTGCTGCGCAGAGGTCAAAATAGGTAAAACCACCACTCACCATAAGGCCTACTTCACCAAACAATATACCAAGTTTAATTATCTGCTCTACATACAATACATACACCAATCAGCCTCCACATTAAAACCACTGCATGTTTGCCATACAATATAATGTAATAGCCCTGCAATAAATTCTCCCTTCAGGAGAGAATTTTTATTGAGTTGTTCGAGCGAGGTGTTGACATATCTTAATGATTGCTATTGCATATGAGTAGGATGACTAAATGCTGGGGACATCTCTCAGTACAGCCCAGTACAATTCAGCAGCATCGCAAATTACAGCTCCAACAACAGTCATTAAAATATGTCAACGACTCTCTCAAACAGACTCAATAAAAAATTCAGAATTTTTTTTGCAGGGCTGTTGCATGATACCTTATGGCAAACATTCAGTTCAGCGGTTTGGAAGTTATGGCTGATCGCTATGTATATATTATCTGTTGACACTTGTGCTGTGAATGTTCATATTTACTCTCAGCTTTATCTATTTCAAACCATTTCATCTGTTGACATTAATTATTACCATTTTATCAATCAGCTCTCTACAGTAAACATGCAGTGGTATTAATAGTGTGGCTGAAGGGTGTATGTGATATGTTCTTCGTGGACGGGGGGGCACCCGGAGCCCATCTGCTTCACGGTTGGAGGTGCTGTGGGTTCAGAGATTCTCATCTGCAGGCTTCAGTTGTAACAAGTGCTTAACTGGGTCACTGTTGCCTTTCTATCAGCTCGAACCAGTCTGGCCATTCTTCCTCTGACCTCTGGCATCAACAAGGCATCTTCTCCCAGAAAACCGCCGCTCACTGGATATCTTCTCTTTTTTGGACTGTCCTCTGTAAACCCTGGAGATGGTTGTGTGTGAAAATCCCTGTAGATCAGCAGTGGCTCAAATACTCAGACCAGCCCGTCTGGCACCAGCAATCATGCCATGTTCAAAGTCACTAAAATCACCTTTCTTCCCCATTCTGATGCTTGGTTTGAACTTCAGCAGACCGTCTTGACCATGTTTACATGCCTAAATGCATTCAGTTGCTGTCATGTGATTGGCTGAGATATTTGTGTCAATGAGCGATTGAACAGGTGTACCTGATAAACTGGCCGCCGAGTTTGCATGTATAATACGATTCAAATTATTACCTGTCTGCGTTTGTGCTGAGTATGTTCATGTGCTGTCAGTTGTGTCTATTATGATCCCTATTGTCTGTTGACATAATGAATTTATCAATATTAAACACATTGTACTTGTTTTTTTTTTCGAGGTTTAAATGGCGTAAGGGCAGAATAGTCATACGTTGTATACGTATAAACTAGAAAGCATGACAGCTCCTCAAAAGTGGAGGTATAGCTGCAGTATAGATGATAAGCCCTGCCTCCTCCATGGAATGGGACTTGTGCCAAACAAAATAATAATAAAAAAAAAAAAATCCTCAAAATGGGAAACTAAACACTTATCACCAATATTCTGTCACGGCTGTCAGCACGTGATCCCCATGTCCCAAAGCACTGTATGAGATGCTGCGAGTTTCCATTCACTCCAATGTAAAGCTTTGGCATAAGTATGACATGTGCAGAGCAACCGCTCCAGTCGCTGTGTGTGCTTGTGTTGACAAAAGTGTGCATCTCATCCAAAATCTCGAATCGCCATAGGTAATAAAATGTGAGTAGTTGTCATGGTATTGGAACATACTGCAAAACTGTTAACACTGACGATCACTGTTTCCCAGTTATAAGTGGGTGGTGAACACATGTCTCTCATTGCCAAGTCCGTTGTTTATATCCTTATTTGAACCAGCCACATCCCACTCCTGCTCCTGCGCAACATATTTTTAGGGTTATACACACATCATAAGCCATGTTCATCTAATATTGACAAGGACGGTTTCCCATCTGAGTGAACAGGAAGCTGTCAGTCGCGAATGCACTAAGCGGCGCTTTGCACGCGTCTACCTCGAACAAGATGGGATGATAACGGTTTCCATGTTAGCATGCTATTGCCACACTCACGCTAACGTTTGGCTCAAATGTAGCTCCACAGAGCTGTTGATGGATGCGCGCTTGGTGTTTCTTTCAAGTGTTGTCATTAATCATATTTATTTTTCAATTTTCATTTGCTACTTCAGAGGCAGGATTTACAGCATTAGTGATTCCTTTTGATTATTAATTTCGAAAACAAAGCTACAGTTTCAGTGATCTTCCTGAGCCCTTTATTTGTTCAAGTAAAATATTTTGCTGTTCTGAAAACGTCACAGCTCAGTTGATGACTAAAACTCTTAAGGAGAAGCTAAGTATTTCTTACACCTCAAAAAGCCTCTTTATCCTGCTTTTAAAGTAAACAAACATCTCCAATTAATTCAGGCTCTGCTATTTATACAGCATGTGGTGACACTTATCATACATTTTCCAGTGATAATTATAATTGCCCCTCTAATCCTATCATATATTTGTAATTAACTGCGGGAAGTTTATCATTGTGTGAAAAGGGATGCCTTGAATAATTCGTGGTGAAAAAATAATCCTTTTCTGCAGTGTCAAGGATTTGCTGCTTCTTGATGCACAGGCTCCCTCTCTCTCTCTCTCTCGCTCTCTCTGTCTGTGTCTCTCTCTCATGCACACACACACACACACTCACACACACACAAAGAACTGTGTGTACAAGTGTAACTGTGTACAAGAAAGCATGTGTCGTGTGAATGTGCCGTGTGTGTGCGTGCGTGTGTGTGTGTGCGTGTGCGTGTGCGTGTGGAGGAGAAAGGTTGATAGATAAACAGTGTCCTCTTCCAGCGGGGTCAACTTTGGAGCTTTGCAACTTTTTCAGCAACGTGGTGCTGATTGCAGGGGTGTCCAGCTGCTGTTGATAACGTACTCCAGAGTTTGTCACGCAATAAAAAGCCAATAATGAAGCGGCAGACTCAGCACAAGACCATGATCTACTTTAATCGTTCTGTTCACTTGTCCCCTATTTGCTTAGAATGCGTTCCCCCTTTTTCTGTCTCCACCTGCTCTCCATATTTATTTCAAATCACCAATTCTACCAAACAGACCCAGAAATGCATCATGCATGCGTCGCAACCAGGCCACGTGGATGTAACAAAGAAAGGGAACACAGCAACAGTGGGGATGCCGTTAAAAACATTTTAATTGGGAAATAACTGAGGAATTAAATGAAATTAACAATGGCGTGTGTCACCAGTCATTAGTGGTGCGTGTGGCGCCTGAGGGCAGGGTGGATGTGTATCGGTGTCATGTTGTTAAGTGCATTAACCCGGACCAAAGCCGAAACAGGAAATGAAACAAAACCCAACCGAACCAAACCGAGGGCCTGCTGCAGCAGGTGGCCGAGAGGGTTAGAGGAAGCAAAGTGCACGTGAGGTGGGCTTCTCACATCTAACCTGGCACACAGGGCCCAGGTGCACCAGATCAGCCGTCAGCCCAGGTGCTCCTGAACAATTCCACAGCCCACTCCGAGCTCCTCCCACCTCCCGCACGTAAACAAAGGGCAAAGGGGGAAGAGAGTCGTCACGCGTGTATCGTTGCGAAACACCGAGTGCTACCTATGGCCCCGTTTACACGAAAACGCTCTCCGGTGAAAACGCAAAATGTCAGTTGCGTTTTGGCTGTCTGCCTACATGAGAACGGCGCTTGCGGTGCCTGAAAAAGGATTGTTGAGGAGACGGGATCCAGAGTGAAAAGGTTTTCCATCGCCATGTAGGCGGGGGAAAACGAAACCTTGTTGAAAATGGTCGTGTGCACTGAATTTTAGGTAATATTAATAAACTAGTAATATTAACATTATGAATGTTATTTGTTTCAGCATTGCACTAAATAAGCATAAAAAATGTCCTTCTGACATGTTTCCCAGTTTATATTTTCCTAGAAAAATATCCCTGCTTCATAGTAAATAGTCACTCAAAGCAATCCCTCTCTGTATCCCTACTCATCCCCAACCCCTCCTTTCTCTCGCTCTCTCTCTCTGTATCTCTCTCCATCTCTCTGCCAACCCAACCGGTCAAGGCAGATGGCCACCCGCCTCTAGCGAGGCTCTGCTCAAGGTTTCTGCTCGTCAAAAGGGAGTTTTTTCCTTGCCACCGTTGTCAAGTGCTTGCTCATGGGGGAATTGTGGCCTCTCTGTAAATTAAAGTACGGTCTGAAACTGCTCTACTTGGAAAGTGTCTGGAGATAATTTTTGTTGTCATTTGGTGCTATATCAATAAAATTGACTTGAAATTGAACTGACTGACATGTATACGACAGCGTTTTTTTTTTTTTTGTCTTGTTTTTTTGAGTTTCCTGCAGTCTCGCATGTGCAAATGAATAACTGTCTGATTGTTGACAGAAAAAAAACAAAAGAAAATATCTGAACTCTATCAGACTACAAGGCTAAAATATTGCCTTTTTCAAGTGGGGATAATCTGGTTCTGATTCTTGCTGGCTTTTAACTAGGTCATTTATCTTCATTAATAATCACACTGATCCCACCTCCACACATCTTTCCTCTCAAGCATCATCATATCGGAAGTTCTCATGACCCGCACTCTGGGCATTACAGTGTTGGATCATGGTAGTTTGAGGTCCAATGATGCTCAAACTTTATGGCTCCTGGGTGTCAGTCTCAGGAGGTGATCTCCCACGACATGAGACAGAGCTCCTCGCCCTCACCTCACAAATAACAGTGAACACTGTTATCATGCAGCCTCGCTCCCGCCCCTCTGACACTTACCATTCTTACCATTCTCTGACTGCCCTCCTTTGCCCACTATCTCCAGTGGATGTCGCTGGAGAAAATTGCCACTAAAGCAGAGTCAGTCAGTGACATAAATCATCCGGATTGGGTACTGTTGATAAGGGCTATCTGGCTGAAAGTTGGGGAGCAAAGAGCCCCATTGACTAGACAGTGGGCAAAGCGTGATTAGGATTAAAAAAAAAGAAAGAAAGAAAGTAATGAACTTTCTTTACCTCTGCGATAACATCACTGGGTGTCCTTCATTGGCTTGATCAGAAAGACTTTTATTGCCACTGTGATGGCCTCTGCTGTCCCCTTTTTTCCTTACATTCTCTTCCGGAGATTGTTGTGCTTCTCCTCTGAAAGAGCTTAAAGGGGTCAATGATCAGTCCTCAGGAAAAAGACCGGTTGGTAATTCCACCAACGGCAGGGGATTGCAGAGGATGCTGTAGCATGGTCGTGTCTTTGAGGGATTGTGGGGCAATGAGAATCTTGCTATGAAGTATTTTAGGGCTTTATCAGCACTAGCCAATCGCAATGGCCAGTGTGGTGTGCTGGGGACCATCCATCACGGGAGAGAGAGCAGGGCCTGGGATGTCTCTGTCACCAGATAATGCATTGTGAGGAGAAAGGGGGAAAAAAATTGTCTCAAGAAGAGGGTGGACATCCTCCAATGTCCTTAAATGACCAGTCTTATTCAAGTCAGATGTAGTCTTCTAATGAGGGTGTGACTTAAACAGTGCAGCCAAGGCAGAGACAAACAGTTGATAACAAAAACCAAACACACAGACCTTGAACTTCGAGCTTTTCCCACACTTAAACAACCATGACTTTGTCAAAGCCAAACGCAAGTAGCACCAGCAAGGCCTGAGCACTGAGAGCCAGAGGTCTTTATATCCACCACCATCTTCCAGTCTGGAGCAAATCCAAACATCCAGCCACTGCAACACTGGGTTTGATTAATGCCCCGACTCCTCCAACTGCTAACATGTGAGAGAGAAATACAGAGCCAAAGGATGAGAACATCTGAGGAAAAGAATGAGCAAAGCATGGGTGTTTAGAAGAACATTTTTCTCATGGGGTTTTCCACAACAGCAGTAGCAGCGGCGGCAGCAACAACAGCAGCAGCAGCTGTCTTTAAACTGAAAGAAAAATCTGGCAGTGAGATATGAGGTTGTGTCCCTAGTCTGCCAAAAAGAATTGAGTCTCAACGAAAAGATATCCTCCACAGGGATTAGAGAGATAATATTTCAACAGAAATGAGGCTCTGCAGCCAATATGAGTGCCAGGGGAAGATTGGAGAGAAATGAGATAAAAAGCAATGGATGCTTCTTTTTTTTTTTTTTTTTTTCTGAATCCAGTAAGAGATTGATCAGGTCTGTTATATTACCTAACAGCCAGAGTATATTCTTATTATTATTTCTTTAATATTGGCATATAGTATGATGAAAGAAAGAAATATCCAAGCCCTCTTTTAATAAAAGTGTCGATCAGATAGTTGTTCAGTCTTTTTGTGTTTGCAACGAAACCATCAAATTTAATCTTCTCTACCAAGGCCTCCAACACCCGATACTGGAAGATAACGATCACTCATATAAATACAGTACCACAGCAAATCAATTCTCTCTCTGAAAGCAAAAATCAGTATAGGAAAGTATTTCAGATTCATAGCCAAACATCTTAGCACCTTACGGCGGCCTGAGGGGGCAACTGGCATGGGATCCCACGAAATGGTTACCCTGCATCAGCAACCACTAATTCAGATTCAAAGCATTCATGACAAAAACAAATTGCTTTGTTAGGCTACAATAACTCAAAGGGCCGGTGCATCGCAAAGGATTTACAAATCTTAACCAATTTCAAAAACACAGACAAAACAAGAGATTTAATTATTTTTTTTTCATTTCAATCAAAAGAATGCACACACCAGATGATTCAGTCAATATGTAGGGCCACAACAGCCTGTTCTAATCCTCGCTTGTCAAATACAGACTCTTTGTCCCATCCGTCAGCATGTGGTCCTGATAGATGAGTCCTCTTGTGAATGGGAGAATGAATTGGGTTTTATTCACTTACCTGTAATGAGCCAGCATTCATTGGTGGTTTTTGTTCATGTTTGCCGGTCTTCTATGTCTGTATCCAACTTGGAATTCAAGAGTCGAACTCTGCTTTTGTCCCTTGAGTGCTGTCTGAGTGATAAATTGAACTTTTGGGTTTTTATGAGGTACAATATTGATAAAACAGGAGGGAGAAATTGTTAAGGAACAAAAACATATTGTTTAACTTTGCCACGCTGGAGTCAACAACTCCAACTGTGGCTAAATGATCACTTGCACGGACGGATGGATTCTTCCAGGCTGTGCAATTGCCGGCTGGAAAAAGAAGCCGTTAAGCACTTGACATAAATAGCATGTTAAATGGTAACATGACGCCAG
>CAAKHG010044142.1:0-11421 GCA_901007715.1 Dactylopterus volitans
TGTTTTTTGTTTGTTTGTTTGTTTTTTTTCATTTCAAGTTTGATATAGTTGTAATTGTGTCAAAATTAAGCAGCGTTCGTGTGTGTGTGTGTGTGTGTGTGTGTGTGTGTGTGTGTGTGTGTGTGTGTGTGTGTGTGTGCGTGTGGGTGGGTGTATATGTGTGTCGAGTAAAATCTGATCAAGCAAAAGTTTGTGGGTCTTCATTCTGATTTTCACTGTCCTGCATAACGCTGAAAATGCACTTTTCAGTACATTTTCATCATCTTTTATCAGAATCTGTGACTTTTGGGCTTCGCTTGACACACTCATCATCTCACTCGCGGATAATGGCATCAAAAGCATCACGCTGGAGCGATTCAGGTTTTGCCACAATTTTTTTTTCTTTTTTTTCTGATTTGATTAGTCTCTTTGTTTGACTGTTGACATTTGCATTGTCACATTATCAGCTCGTCAGCCGCTGCATGAGTGTCTTGGGTCGCACTAACCTGTTCAAAAGCAGCACTGCAAACAATGTTTGACTGAAACAAAATGCACACGTGCCACAATCATGACCAACATATATCAACATCATCTTCAAAATAAATTAAAAAAAAAAACTTTATCCTGACACCAGTTCTCCTTTTCTTTACTTCCCCATTCTGCCACTGAAAATTTAATCAGTCTATTTTTTTTTTTCCAATTATAGATATCTACGCAAGAATCTTACAGCACCACCCCTTCTCCGTGCAGCAGAAATGTAAAGGCATTTGAGTGGAGTCACAAAAAGCAATCAGATTTCAATATAATCAGAAGCAGCCGGATCGCGCAGGCAATGACTGAAAGTGTTAAAAGGTATGGATTTAACAATGCAAAGACTGTGCAATGTGCAAGATCTGCTTGACCACTGTGTTGCCACAGTTCATCCCAGGACAATGCATGTGACTGTGTGAATGCACTGAGCTCAGAGGGGGTGGAACAAGGGAACAGTGGGCAGGAAAGGCCTGACAGGAGGCCTGCTGCCAGCACTAATGTGCATCACGACGCTGCTGGCTGGTACCAGGTCCGCTGGGGAAACATAAGGGCCGAACCAAAAGACCAAAGACAGGGGACATAAGTAACAAGATTCAAACCTGATAACAAATGAGCCTCTACAGGACAGTCGCATTCTCTTTAGCCAAGGGGGGAATCAACAGGTCTTGCCGGCACAATGTGTGTGTTTGTGTGTTCAGGGGGGCATTCTAATGCAGATGCTCCCAAGCGATTTTCAAGGGATTGTTACATCCTGCTGGAGGGGCAGGGGCCATCTGCAGTTTGATACCGGAAAATCTATTCTGCCGCCATTCAAAACTGAAACATCTGTGTGGTGTGATGCCCAAAGATTTGCATGATATCAAAGGACCCAATTTGACTAACTCAGCCTGCTGAGCTCAAATGCTCAGAGCTAGAATGCGCCTGTGTCAAAGCTTGAGTGTGCTACACAGAGTGAGAATTGTGGATTTTTCATCCCTCCATCATTGCCCATATTGCTCACATATCAGGGTTTGTCCTTTAATGGGCGGTTGAAGCCTGCAAAACATCTTGCGGTGTTCAAATGGATACTTGACCATTGTTGTAAGACAAACCTCAAACTGGGCTCAGACTTGAAGGCAAACGTCCAGATTAAGTGCTTCCATGTCTGCGCTCTGCTTGGTTTCCGAGATGTTTGTTACAGACACACAGCAAGTTGGGGGGAGGGGGGGGGGGGGGATAAGTTAGAGAGGCCACAAGTTGTAATTCTTTTAAAAAGTGGTGCCTATGTACTGGGAGCTGGCGACAGGAACTGTATGACGATCGGTCAAAATGAGTTTCCTAAGATTAAAAACATTCAAGATGAAAGTGGGTCATCGGGGCTTTGCTGAGGTTTCGTATATTCAGGGTTATGAGGAGGGCTGTGCTTAACCTCAGTCGTGCAACAGAAGACTGTCAAAGAGGCACTTTGTTTCAGAAAAGTAACCTCCCTCCCTGCTCGGCCCTTCAGACGAGGCAAATGCGGCTCAATCCGAGGGTGGCGGCTGTTTCAAAGATGAGGCATTTACATGACTATGTCCCAAGATATTCTGCACCTCTGACACAAGATGAAGGTGATGAGCAACAGGCCGTGTGTGTGTTTGTCATTGAAAAACAGATTACTTCAACTTTACGAGAGAATGAATCAAGGCGCAGCTCTTTGGCCTTCTTCTTCTCATTATTCTTCTTCTCCCTCCATGAGACTCCATGAGCCTTTGCATGTAATTTGCTGGAGTGCTTTAAATTGAATGTATTGCAGAAAATATTCAGTTAACAAAATGTGAAGCTTTTGGAGGACATTTATTCTTACATTCAAATTGTTTAATGACTTTTTGAACTTTTATTATTTATTTTTTTTGCAAAATTAAGCATTTTCCTTAAAAAAAATTTTTTTTAACCAAATGCGCAAGTCTTAATACTCCTATTTTTTTTTACTTTTAAAAATATCCAGCTTTTTTTAACCTTTAGCAATAACAACATTTGGGGTGCATTTGAACTCTGTTGCTACCCTTTTTTTTTACATTTCAGAGCTGATGCACATTTTCTGCAGATATTGCCATTATCATTTTATTTTTGTTATTGTTGCTGTTGTTGTTAAAATAACATTGCCAGCACAAGTAGATATGCCACTGTTGGCACTTTTCTTTTCTTTTTTCTGTACTAATTATCTTCTTTAGTGTAGGCCTGTAATATTTCATCATCATTGGACATCAAGTGTTACTTAATTGCCTTTGTTCCTTTGGGGGTTTTATGTGTAACTGCACATGTGTCCTTGAGGGGCCACGCCGGAATTCAAACTCCAGAGGGAGCATTGGAGACAGCAGCACTCAGCAACACAGCAACTATCTTTCTCCGTTTCTCCTCGGGAAAGAAGCAAAAATATTTCAGACATGCAGAAGTCAGAGGCGTTACATTAAGGGACGCAGCCGGAGACTGATAAAGTTGCTATGATGATCAACAACACAACAGCTGGCGGCACTGAATAAACATTATGGGCTCCGAGTGATAAAGGAGATTATATATTATCAGTGTCTTTCAGGAGCGACACTGGGATTATGAAAGAGGCCAGGCTGTGAATCTGGAGGAGAACAATGCAGTCAGCTGCTCCTGACACATCAAGACAAAAACAAGCCACCGCGCTCTCTCTCTCTCCATCCATTCATCTGGTTCTTTTCGGGGTCCATGAATGGAAGGGGGGAAAAAAATGTAATCAGACATCCAGGGTTTATTAACTTTAGTAAGAATTTCGGTAGTGGGAAGAGTCAATTAAAGACAATAAACTTGTGGGGTTTTTTTGTTTTGTTTTTTTGAATCGGGGAAATTAGCATTGAAACAGACAGTGATAATGAAATCAGTTGGAATTGAACATGGCCCCACTTGTTGCTGCTGTTGCCACTGCTGGGGATAATTGCTAATTAAACAAAGGCAAGGGAACAGAAACTCCAGAAAGAGGGCTTTCGGTGGCACATCATCTCATTGTAATTTCATCACCCTGGCCGAGGCATCATACTGCTGCTCCAGATTGATAGCCTTTCACAGAGTCTTTGTGGTTACAGAACAATAGGAAATGAGCGGGAGGCCTCAATGTGTCACATGCGGTGCCTTTGATTAGCATACTAGACTTGTTTGTGTGATGGGATCTGGAGGTGAGGCAAGAATGCCATAAAGTGGATCAAAGTTTTTAAAGGGGTTGCAAAAAATATGTTTCCGGTCAGGGCAGCGCTCGTAAGTCTGCCTTATGAACGCAACACAAAATTGCGTTCGCCCCCGCGGCCGAGCTACCAGCCGGCCCAACCCGTGTGTTGATTTAATAAGAAAGCTTGTCGCTCTTGTGCATGCGACATCTATTCAAAACTTAGCTTAGTTATCCATTTATTGGCATTTTACGCATTCGTTTTGATGGAGTCTGCCCCGCCAAACCTGCGGATCTACGTGTTTTGTTTTTGTTTCATTTCTTCTTCTTCTTTTTTTTTTTTTTGTTGTTGTTGTTGCTCTTATTACATTGTGAGCTCTGCATCAGTCAAACCTGTTTGGTAGCAATGCAGATTCCGAAACATCTTTGACTGTTAAGGCAGACAGTTTATCCCCACAAAAGATGGGCTGGGAAAAAAAAAAAAAAGAAATAAAGAAAACTAATGTGACAGATGTTTATAGCAAATGGTCTCCCAGGCGGGCTTCTCGGTCCCTGGTAACTTCAGACACTGTGCCATTCAGCCCGGAAAATCACACTTGTGTCTGAATAACGACGTCTGCACACTGGAGTCAGATGAATATAATTATTGATTGTGTGATCATCAAGGTCCTGAGCCTCTGCCTTAAGGGTGGAGGAGGGGCTGCATACCACTGTAGGTGGTGGTCTCTGTCTCATGATAGCCACTGGAGTATTTATACAGGGTGTGACCAACAATGACTTTACACTATCCTTGACACACTTTAGACTAAACTCCTTTTTTTTTTACATTCTAAAGTATTATACTTATTCTAAAGTTTGTGTTAATTTCTTGTTAAGAGAAAAATTCTACACAAGTCTCATTCAGGTTAAACAAATACATTTACATTCACCAGCATAGATTTATCAGAAGAATGGCATGAAATATAAATAGGGATAAAGGTGACCTCATCTGGGCACTTTATAGGTTTTTTTTTTTGTTTTTTTTGGTGATGGTAAAATGGGAAGAACCTGAAATTTCTCGTGACTCAACCAACCTGCTTCTGCAAAAACCCTCATGTAACTGTGAAAAGTTGGAGGCTCCCCTCCCCCACCTCCACATGGTGGCTGATGCGTGAACGCGTGGAAGAAGAAGAAGAAGAAGAAGGGCAACGCTTGAAGTAGGTGGAGTGCAGCCTTCCCTCTGACACTGCTATCATGTCGCGTATAGTGTTTTGTTTTGTTAATTTTTTTTTTACCAGAACCAGCTCGCCCTGTGCATTAAAGAAGCGCCTGGACGTGCTGTCAACAGGTTTGATAGCACAATGACTCGGAACGCAGTGAAAAAAAAAAAAGTTAGGTTGAAGTGCACAGCCATAGGAAGGTAACCTGGGCAGGCTGAGATAAAAAAAAATAAAAAATAAAAAAAATCAGCTCCACATAACAGTGGCGTTTGATTGAATTAACTGTCACGCAGTTTGACGGCTGCTAAATAATAATAATAAAACATCGGACCAAATCGCGCACAAAGCATGCTACGTTTGCGCGTGTTAGCTAACTTGATAGTAATTTTTTTTTTTTTTTTGCTGTAATTCGCAACCACGTGACTGCGCGTGGGCTTTTTTTTTTGGGAGGAGGAGGAGAAGGGGTGAGTGAGTGAGGGAGGGGGGAGGAGGAGGAGGGGAGTTGTCGTGAACGCGCCCCATCTTCCCCTGCGAGAATCAGTGTGTGCGAGCGTGCGTGTGCGTGTGCGTGCGTGCGTGCGCGCCGCGAGAGTTCAACAGCTGCACAGTGGGGACTCGTCAAGTTGTTCAACAAATATGATTCGCACTCAAACAATTGAATAGGTGAGCCGCCGCCGCCGTCCGCCAGCGACGCGGCGTGAAATGAAGACGCGACGCCCACGAATCGCCCCGCGCAGCGTTCACGCGCTATCAGTGTCATTATTAATCCGGAAACTCTGAGTCGGTAGGTAGGTATTGTTGTTGGTGAGTTTTTCTGCCGTTTGGTCGAAGTCGGGGAGACAACGGGAGCCGCGACGTTGGCGAGCCGCGTTCGGCTCTTTAAGGCTTTTTCTTCTTCTTCTTCTTCTTCTTCTTCTTCTGTTGCTACAAAAAATTCGGCGAAGTCAGTTTTGTCGTTAAACTCACTCGTCTACGTTTCGTTGCAAAACTGGCATACAAAAAAAAAAAAAAAAAAATTAAGCGACGACGCTAGTGTACAAGCTATTCCCACCAATATGGTGTCATGATATTCACTTGTTTCGCAGTTGGAAGTTGTTTGCCGTTGAGTTGGTGTTAGCTTAATTACGGCGTGTTCGCTTTTGTTTATTTATTTTTTTTAATGTAAAGGGGGCATCGATATCGCGAGCATGACACATTGATTTACGTCCTCGAGAGTGAGGAGCTAATTGTTCGCGCTGCGTTTACCAACCACCTATACAAGTGTAATAGCCCCTCCGCTGAAATAATAGACTTTAAATATACTTTGACTCGTGTCGTCGGCCGTTAATTGTTCGTTTTGCGCGTGCTCCCCCGCCGCCGCCCCCCCCCCCCCCCCCCCCCCCCCCCCCCCCCGACGGCTAAATTAATAGTGGAAAAAAAATAAAATAAAATAAATGTGTAAACGGGAGCTGTGCTTCCTTAAATAACAGGGTGGCTAACGACAACACACAAAGCTTACATGTGCTAGTAAAAAGAGTATCACGTGCGCGCGCACACGCACGACATCCTCGAGGACGTGAGTGTGTGCACTCACCTGGAGTAACAATTGGGGGGGGGGGGGGGGAAGGGTAGATGCAAGCAATTATAGCGAGGTAAATAATTAGTAGTGCAATTACAGAAACATACTTGCGACTTAATTTTTGTTTTTGTTTTTCCACTAAATGGTTCAACACAAAACTCCCAACAAACGGCCCGGGATTGTAATGATAATGTGTGGTTTTGAGTTGATAATATGCTTTTTGGTTAAACTTAGTTTGTGGTGCTTGAGGTGTGTCTAAAAACAAAGGCCCGCTCAATTTACATGAGAGTGGTAAAATACCAGAAACCACTTTTTTTTTTTTTTAAAATGCAAAGCACTCCAGTGAAACTCCACCACCCGCTGTGCCCTCAATAATGATTATAAAGCAGGGGAATTAATGGAACAAATATGCAATACAACCCTACGTGTGTGTTTGCGCCGATTATCAAGCTAGGCGTGTGATTTTTGATTTCTTAAACTCGCTCCGATATCAAAGCCACAGGGAATTAGTCCCTATGATTAAACAAAAAGGCACATAAAGGAGAGCTTGTGTACACCTGAAACATACCACATAAAGACTTCAATGCTGCAGCTTTAAAAACATGAGATTTCTTAGGTGTCTGGCTTTGTACCAGTTTAATATTTTGGAAGGGAGGAAACAAGAAAGTAATAAGGAAAGTAGGGTGCCTATGTCCCGAAAAACACAAATAATGGTTAAAGGTATTAAGCAGTACCCTTTTATATTGGATTGCAGTCCCACATACCATCCACCCCTCACATCTTAGAGTGATCGCTATCATGATCACATGTAAGTCACTTTGGATAAAAGCGTCTGCCAAATGATTTGTTGAATTGTAAGGAATCCGAAAAATGTGAAACAGTTTTTACAAACAAAAACCCTGACGTTAAGACCTGAGCTGCACAGCAATACAAACGCATACATATGCTCATATTTACCCTGATAGGCTTGTGTGACCTTAATAATGTCAGCTCCTGGAGTACATTGCTCACACACCATAGTAGTAGTGTTTTGTAATGTAAAACCACGAGGAGAAAAAAAAAAGTTATCAGTGGCCTGAATATAGAGGAAATGAGTTGTCTGTGCAGTTGATTGCTAAAAAGATACATTTCCTGTTTCTGTACATGGGAAGGCAATTTTTATAAGGTGGTGTTTATGTTCAGTTAAGCCAAAGGACACTTTTTTTCATTCTTTTTCTCCAGGTTCCCTGTAATCTGGACTGTGTACACAGCATTATTGCTCCACCTTCAGAGAACAATGCCGACTCACTCGCTGCTGCCGTTTGTGGAGAGCCCAGATGGACTTGCCCAAGACAGTCTGATTAGTAACAGTGCAAGCATCCCAGGGCCTGGCTCTAGCATGACGCCACACACCACATATCCAGAAAAGGCCTTATTGCAGTCTGGAGGGACTTCGCCACTATCTTGTATGTTCTGTGATCAGTCTTTTACTCACCAGGAAGAGTTGGGACCCCACGTATTGACAGAGCACCCCACCACTTTCTATGAACCGGCCGTGCTTCGAGTTGAAGCAGAATTTAGGATCCCAGGAGAGAGACCACGCCCCAAACAGAGCAGCTTCCAGACTGAAAAAGAGGAGGTCCACAGCTGCATTGTGTGCGGCCAGGTATCGCAGGACGCCAGCGAGCTTGAGACCCACTTGAGGAAGCACAAGGACTACTTCACCTACTGCTGTAACGTCTGCGGACGGCGGTTCAGAGAGCCATGGTTTCTCAAGAACCACATGAAGATGCACGTGAAGCCAGGAGCAAAGAGCAAGGCCCAGCAAGACCAAGAGACCCCGTTCACAGTCAATGGTGTTGTCCAAGACCACGTTTCAGAGCCCGTGGTCACTGCTTATAAGATGTGCATGGTTTGTGGGTTTTTCTTCCCTGACCACAACAGTTTGGCAGAACATAGCAAAGTGCACAATCGAGAGGTGGACTTTGGCAAAGATGGAGCCTCCGAGAACCTGGGTGGCAACACTGAATCAAAAACCAAACAGACTTTCCTTGGCAGTCTTAATCTTCGGCCTTTTTCCGCAGGAAAAGGTTTGCAGCCTGAAAGATCATCAAAATGGATTCCGCAGCTGGATCCTTTCAACACGTATCAGGCCTGGCAACTTGCTACAAAGGGCAAAATAGCGGTCGGTCCCATTAATACTAAAGAGATTGGCCAAGAAACCAGCACAGACAATGAAGAGTGTGGCTCTGATAAGGAGGAGTTGAATAACGTTTGGGCTGAGGGTCAAGGTGACAAAGCCGGGAGGGAGATTCTTGGGAGGGAGCTCAGATCTCAGCAGCAAGCTGTGGCAGAGAACCCGGCAACGCCGCGGAGGTCTCTCATGCAAAAAAACAAAGGGAGGCCAACAACCTGCGAGGACTGCCACAGAACCTTCAGGACCTACCACCAGTTAGTCCTCCACTCCAGGGTGCACAAGCGTGAGAGAGTCGGGGAGGAGAGCCTAAACTCGCCCGTCGATGGGAAGTTGTCAAGAGCGAGCCCAGTGGACCAGGCAGACGAGGGTGCGGAGGGAGCCGAGGAGGGCTTCGAGGAGGCCGCCATGACGGAGAGCTTGGGTGCAGGTATATTTGCATGGCATGACACACTCCTACTCCACTCACACGTCCCTCAAATTTAATGCCAACCACACCAGATTTCTCCAGAAATTGCTAAATGGACGGGATTCTGATGTCTGTTGCCTCTCTGTTTGGGTGTGTGAGGAAGGTGTTGTGTATTAATTCTATTTCTCCTCTTTTTTTGTGTTCTTAAGGCGAAGATTTTTATCGATCAAAAGGCAGATCAAAAGATTGCAGTTACTGCGGCAAATCATTTCGATCAAGCTATTACCTCACAGTTCATCTAAGGACGCACACAGGTATGCTCAACACACTGGCTCGGATGATTTATTGAATATGACATCTCACGAGTTCACTGGAACAGAGAAAGTTTGTATTTGTAACACTTGTCTCTTTCTTCCAGGCGAAAAACCATACAAGTGCGCTTACTGCGACTACGCTGCAGCCCAGAAGACTTCGCTGAAATATCACTTGGATCGGCGTCACAAGGACAAACCTTACGTGGAGATCCCCAGCAGACCCACGCCCTCGCCTCCAAACAATGCAAAACATGGACGCGATAGCGAAAACCAAGATCAAGAGAAATTCTGGGCGACTGGAGCCAGTGAAACAGCAGAGGACAGTTTTGATCAGATTGATAGTAAGATTGACAAACCGCTCGTCCCAATGAATGCAGAGTGCGAGAAAGTAATTGCAAAGTCAGCCTCCCCCCTGACTGACAATGTGCTCATAAAACGTCCCGTGCTTAACCTGAAGCTGGAGAAAGAGGAGATAAAGGACAAGAACTTGGAGGCCCCATTAAATCTGTCCTTAAAAGTATCTCTTTCCATCTCAGCTAGTGCAGAACCCAGAAACGCATTAATTCCCACCGCCTGTTCCTTTTGTGCATATAAAACCATCTACCCAGAGGTTCTGATTATGCACAAAAAGCTGACTCATAAAGACAAGTCAGACGGCACAAAAAAGAACGGCTATGGAGGCAGTTTGAAGCAAAAACGATTCACAGGCTGCCCACCGGCGCTTGAAGGGAAAGATGTCTCTCCACTTCCCATGATTGACAGGCGCCACCCTCGTCGAACCAAGTCCCCGACCCCTCAGCCTGCAGAGCCACAAGGAAAGACCAGTCACCAGCCTAATGGTCCTAAGAGGTCCCCTGTCCGTGCACCCCTATATGATGTTCAGGAGACTCCGCGATACAGACAGACCTTTGATTCACATGCCAGCCAGGAGTCCTCCAGGTACACGGAGCTCACGAGGAAACCCAGCACAGGCAGCAAGTATGTAATGGACAGAGCGGCCCCACTGGACCGGATGGGAAGGGCCGAGAGGTGTTACCCAACAAGAAGTAATGTCATTTGGCACACAGACGCTGCCAGGCTCTGCCTCTCGAGCCGCTACGGGAGCCTCCCCCAGATAGATTTTGGCGAACCCTCCAGCAAGAGGTTAAAGTACTCGCTATCAGCAGGCAAGGAAGCCGAGTCCGGCGAGAGGCCCAGCGTCAGAGGACCAGCAGGGGACGGATCCAGCAGGCTGCTGCTCTCAGGGAGAAGTGTGAAAACCACATCGCAGGCGTCGTGTCCATCCACCGTTTCTGAGGGTTTGGCTCCTGTGAAGAATGCAGCCGCAGTCATGGGAGGAGGCCTGGACAGCGACTGGAGCATGATGAACCTTCTGCGCTCCTACACACCCGGCGACCTGGCGGCGCTCTACCACGGCACACCAGCAAACCCGAGCCACGGCCTGGCCAACCCAAGACCAGGTGCGTTTCAAGGCCAGCCTGTTGAGCGAAGACCAACAGTAGCACAAAATAGCCGACCTACTGTCGACATATCCTGGCGGTCTAGATTTAACGTGAAAATCTGTTTTTAATCCTCAGGGGGCAGAGCTCTGCTGTACCAACACTTACCCTCGCTGCCCTGCCTGCAGAGAAGAGACCCCTCCGGCCCATTCCCCACTCAACAGTACGGTACCTCTGATAAAACGACATAAAGTGCCACCGAGGTAAAAGCTTGAAAACATTTTGAGAATACATACTGTAGGGCTTCAGTTATTATTATTATTTTAAACCCTACCCCAGATCTCAGACTTTTTACCTGGTACTTGATACAAATGAATCAGTAATTTTTGAAAATATATAGTTTGTTTTTTGTTTTGTTTGTTTTTTTCATTTCTTTGAACTTGAACTGTGCTGCTAGAATTTGTTTAATGTACAGATTCAATAAGACATGGTTTGTTTAAAAAAAAAAAAAAGTACACTCCCCCAATGATTTCTTTTTCAGTGGAAGACAAATTGTGTTCCATAGACATTTCAGGGATCAGGCCTCCAGTGTGTTTTGTTTTCTTTTTCTTTTTTCTTTTTTTTTTTTTTTTTTTTTGAATGGGAAAAAAACACAAATCATCTCTTTGAAA
>CAAKHG010044144.1:0-15304 GCA_901007715.1 Dactylopterus volitans
TAATCTCTTACCTGGTACAAAGATATTTGGCTCTACACTATACTTGTTTTGGCGAAAAAACATGCACACTGTGAGAGATAGACATTTAATTCTAAACAGCATTTCTTTAACTATGTGGTCAAATGAATCATGGAGTTTGTGAGTTGCATGCGATGGAAGACGGAAGGTCATTGGTATTGAAATGTCTCGTCTGGGTCCTATCTGGGACAGATGAGTTGAATTATCAGGAGGCTTTTCATGCTAGCGTGGCGAGACGAGGGTTCGGTAGAATGTAAGTGTCCAACAGCGCCACCTGGGGAATTTCACCCCAGGAAATACTAAGCTAAGTTTTTAACCAGACAAAGTACACAGGTTTGTGCATACCATGGGGCGAGAGATGGTTCGTAGTTTAATATTAATCCAACTTTATTAACTAAAGAAAAGAAACAAAATGTCACACACCACACAGTAAAACAGACACTTGGACAATAGGCAGTGAGAAAAGAGTCAGGGCTGAGGCTTACCAGGTGGCAGGAAACCAAAAAGGGAGAAAAGATCCTCCAAATAAACCACCCGTGACACTGCACACACACACAAACAAAACAGGAGGGGACTGAAGGACGTACCACCACCAGGGGTAAAACTGCTGCTGTCAGCCACCAGTACCTGAAATAAAACAGAAACAGGGATTAATAAAACATGCCCAAAGGCTTAAACAAAAGTGTACGTGTGATTACAAAATTACTATTAAAAATGAATAAATTTTTTTCAATAGACATTAATTAAAATTGGTCAACACCAGAAAAACTTGGACCAACAACCAAAGTGGATTCATCTCAAAATTTCAGTATTTGGGAATATAGCATTTATAAGGCATTTATACGGCATTTACAAGGATCGGAGATTGGCACTGACCTTGTCAACCAACTAATATCACCATACACAAGCAAAACAGAGACAACTTCCTTTTAAAATACAACAGGATTTATTATCAATAAATCAATAAAAAATTAACATCACTACCGCACACAAATCCGGTCATATGCTATGACTACCCTTACTACATCCAAATAGATAGAAAAAAACAACAAACAACAAACAGCGTGTGTGTGTGTGTGCGTGTGTGTGTGTGTGCCTGTGTGTGTGTGCGTGTGTTTGTGAAAAGGGTCGAACAAAATGGCAGCCACCACTTGTGATGATGACCATATGGGTGAGGGGTTGAAACAAAATGGCGGCCACGACATGTGGGGTGGGCCGGACATAGGAAGGTGAAACAAAATGGCTGTTGCCCAATAAGTCTTGACTTGACAAAGGAGGGGCTGAGCAGGAAGCTAAGATATATGCGGAATGAAAAGAGAGATCAGATGGTTGAGCAGAGCATTCTGATGACCCGGAATCAAATCCAGTACCTGTGTGTGCTACACAAAACTCGCTGGGTCAGTTGATGCGCAGCATGAGTCTGCATCCTTACTGATGAGGATCAAGTACTGTACTTGCAAGTACTGTACAAGCACTGATGTGGATTGCGATTGCAAAGCAACATATCAGATAATAGCAACCGAGGAGCCCGCCGAGCGGCTGAACAAGATGGCTGCGTAGATGTCAGCTCCTCAACCCACTGCTTACAATTCTGTGTATAAAGACTGCTTGAGTGATTTTTTTCTTGGACAGCAAGCTGTTTTTTGCATTGAGTAAGAGCAATGATGTTTCTCTTTTCATAGGATAGACTTCGGCTAATGGTGATTCTGAGATTGGGAAAGGGCGCAGTGACCGAGTTGGAAGCTAAAATAACATTGTGTTATGAAGCCTAACCAGCGTGGACAGCATGCTGGGAAAAATAGACACTCATATTGCTAGTATGGACACCCCTTTTACTGGTTTTGACACACACCTTGACAATCTTTAAGGAGAGGTGTCTGGTATTCTGGCGGATTTCACTTTGCATAAAAAGGAAGTCGGCAAAATAAGAAAGGAGGTTAGTGTAATGCAAACTAATGTGGGAACTAACTCTAGCAAGCTAACTGAGCATGACACCGATTTGGAAACTAAGTTAGCCGATGTGGAGGACCGGAGCAGACGCTGTAATGTGAGCATCAATGGATTGCCAGAAGGGATGGAGGGATCTAATGCTGTCCAGTTTCTCACTGAAAAGCTGCCAGAGTGGTTCCCCTCTCTTAGCAACTTCCAGGGAGAAATTATGAGGGCGGACCGCATCTAAAATGGTACCAGGCCTACAAACATGCGGGCCGCACTCTGATATTCTGCTGCCTTCGGTACACATTTAGACAGGACATCCTCACCGCTGCAAGAAGAAAACCTCCTGTCATCGATGGTTGGGACCTACGTTTTTCACCGGACTACAGCGCCCATACAGCGAAGTGACGTTTTGCTTTCTCCACGGCCATGGATTAAGCAAGGGCTTCACTGACATTAAGACGCACATTAACCGGCTCATGGTTAATGACATGATGACAGTTTTCTTGGTTTTGGCACTTTCTGAATCACTGCCTCCCATGCAGACTTATAGCCCAATGCTCGGAATGCACATTTTGATTTTCATATGGATGTTCTTTCTCCTTTTGTTTCTGGTTATATTATTAAGCCAATATTTGAGGGCTGGGCTGATATACTTGATTTTGGTATATTTGATATATTTAAAATTATTGCTGTTCTTTGTTTTTTATTATATTTGCTCAACAGTTCACTGTGTTATTTAAATATTGGGTTGGGGTATTGGTTTGGGCCCTGCTCTTTCACGGCCCTATGTTCGCACCACTCGCAGATCAATATCAAAGTGTCTGTTTTCCTTACTGATTTCTATGGTTTAATATTATGTTTTTGGATGTATTTATTATTCGTTTTGTCATTAGGGTTATGGTGCCACCTTGGGGTTTATAGGAATATTGTGAGGGATATTTATTTTTTATGTTTCGGGGAACATGCTCAGAATTTGATATTGGTTAGTGTGAGGAGATTATCTCTATACTGACTACTTACCATTCTGCCGAGACCTGTAAGCAGTATCTGGAGTATAATGCAACCTAATGGGTGAATTATCAATCCTGGTGTGGAATTGTGGTAGTTTGAATATACCCCACAAACAAACTAGTGACTTAACTTTAGTGAGACGAAGGAGGATAGATATAGTTTTACTTCAAGAAACACATATGTTAAAGCAGGACTCAGCTCGTATGGCCAACAGATTTTATCACACCATAGCATCTTCCTCAGCAGACTCGAAAAGCAGGGGAGTGGCCATTGTTTACAAATGGAATTTGAAAATTAAAGTTTTGGATACATGGGCAGACAATATTGGGAGGACGACAATTGCCAAAATAGAAATGTATGGGAGAAAGATGGATATTAGTTCAGCCTATGCCCCTAACAAATTTGACAGGGAATTTTATAGTGCACTCACTCAAGAAATGTTGCAACTGACTGAATATTCATTTATTGTTGGTGCTGATATGAATGCTGTCTGGCAGGTATCTGAAAGATCTATTGCGACTGCTAATAAGGACCAGGAGCTGGTGACTGCAGACTTACAGGCCTGGGTGGAAAGTTTAGGATTGATGGATGTCAAGCGTACTTTTAATCCTACTTTGACAGATGACAGTTTGTTTTCAGCCAGGCACAAAACCTCTTTGAGGATAGATTTCCTTTTCTCCTCACCTCAGCTATTTCAGAATATTAATTTCACTCTTCTTCCTATGGCGCTTTTTGATCATAAAGGGGTCTACGGCAATGTTTTAATTGTATCACACTCTGTCTCTGATTCGGTCTCTGTCTCTGCTCTGCCACTCCCATCTCCTCCGCCTGTATTCGCTGCACCTGTCTTCAATAATGCCCCGTGCTCCATTTAAGCTGGCCCCGCACCGCAGCTCATTGCCAGTCATTCCAGCGATTACCAGCCTGCCTGCCCGGTTACGACCCTGCCTGTCCCCGACCATCCTGCTCTGCTCGCTTCCCGGACCTACGACCCGTTCTTTGCCCCCAACCTCGAGTTTTGCCTGCATGCCTCCGGCCTGCCTCCTCGCTGCTGACCCCTTCGCCTGTCCCCGGATTCTCCGCTGCCTGTTCCCCATCGGCGCCTCTGCCTCCACAGATGCCCCCCCGGTTTGGACCCCTCTGCCTGCCCCCGGTTCCTCCACTGCCCGTTCCTCGTTGGCTTCCGCCCGCCAAGCTCCGGAGCCCCAGAGACTGCACAGACTTTTCGTGTCCACTGATTCCCGTGAGCGCCGAGCTCCCTCTACTGCCCGGACTTCGGTACTGCAGTTCCTTCATTAAAGCCTCTTATAAACTCTCCCAGTTTGCCTGCATTGGGGTCCAACCCCTCCCCGTCACAAATTGGTGGGTTATCTGAAAAAGCAGCTAAATGGGGCTTCTACTCTTTTTTGGGGAACAAAGCCTATAAATTACAGTTTAAACGCTCAATTACAAGATTTTCTAGATATTAATGTGGGCTCGGTTAAAGATCCCAGAGTTATTTGGAAGGCTGTTAAAGGATTCATCAGGAGTAACGCCACTCTGTTCTCTTTGAACATGCGCAAGGCAAGAACTGCTACATTACAAAACTTAGAGGCAGACTTTGCTAGATTAGATGCATCATTACAAACAAATAATTCCAGAAAGATTGAAATACAACGTGATATTATCAAGAAGGGGCGACGCGGTGGTGCCTCATAGCAAGAAGGTCGTAGGTTCAATGCTGGGCCTGGGATCTTTCTGTGTGGAGTTTGGATGCTCTCCACGTGTCTGCGTGGGGTCTCTCCGTGTACTCCAGCTTCCTCCCACCTCCAAAAGCATGCTGAGGTTAATTGGCTACTCTAAATTGCCCGTAGGTGTGCATGCGAATGTGAGTGGTTGTCTGTCCTTCATGTGGCCCTGCGATGAGCTGGCGTCTCATCCAGGGTGTACCGTTGTCAGCTGGGATCGGCTCGAGCACAACCGGAACCCGGTAAGTGGAAGACGATGAATGAATTATTAAGGAGATAAATAATATTTTGAAACAACAATCAGAATTCTTAATACACAGGACTTGACAATGATATTATTTTCATGGCTCAAGGCCTAGCCATTTTTGGCTTCCAGAATCAGAACAAATTAATCCTTTGCAGATATTCCATCCATCAGGTCGAAAATGGGCAATATCACAACTGACCCCAAACAAATAAATGAAATCTTCACGATCTTTTACTCTAAGTTATATCAGTCAGAGATTCAAGCGGATAGTGATAGGTGTGCTAAATTCCTTGATCAGATAGACCTTCCAAGGCTCTCAGAAGATGATGCTGCAAATATGGATGCTCCAGTCTCTTTGGATGAACTGAAGGGGGCAGCACTAGCTATGCAAAGGTATAAATCTCCAGGTTTTGATGGGTTTTGTGTAACATTTTTTGATAAAAATGGCCCACTAATGTTGGATATGGTGAGAACATCAATAGACGAAGGTTTTTTTAAGAGATGTTAACCTTGCACTAATTTCTTTGTTGTTAAAGAAAGATAAGGACCTAGTTGATTGCAGCAGCTATAGCCCTATCAGTTTGCTAAACGCTGATCTTAAGATTTATGCAAAAGTGCTTACCAGACACATCCAAAACCACATGCCCACATTAGTTAATTGTGACCAGACAGGGTTGAGTCCAGTTTGTGCTTTCTCTAGAACTGTTGGCCCAGATGATCCGTCAATCTGTAACTATGCAGCCTATTAGATTTGCCCGTACTGCTCATCATCTGGCATTACATGCTGATGACATACTCGTATTTATGAAAAATCCGCAAATCCAATCCCTTCAAACTTTGCTTTCCATCTGTAGAAAATTTGGTGTTTTATCTGGTTTCAAAATCAATTGGAATAAGTCTGCCTTATTACCCCTTTATGGCATAGCCAAAGCACTACAATTCCCACCTAATATTCCCATTGCACAGCAATTTAAGTTTCCCACAACTACTTAGAAATTTGGAATAAAGTTAAATCAGATCTCGATAAATCGTCCAGCCTTTCCATTTCACTTCAAGCCAGTGAAAATGAACATTTTACCTAGGATTAATTTTGTGAGCTCTATGATTCCTCTTGCGCCCCCTTGTCAATTATTGGAAGAAAATCCATTCCAGTATTTCACAATTTATTTCGAATAAAAAGCGGCCTCGCTAAAAACTGACAAACTTGCAGAGAGGTAGAGGAGACGGAGGACTTGCAGTTCCTTATTTTAAGTTGTATTTTTACTACTTTGGCCTTAGACCTCTTTTTGTGTGGGCTAATGTCAGTGTGTTTGTTTCTTGGCGTGGAATGAAGGAAGATATTGTTTGACCACTGATGTTACAAGGGGCACTTTTTTCCAACATGTCCGACTCTCAATGCAAGCTCCGTTTTGGTCCAATAGTCTCCTTTGTCATCCACACATGGCATACAGTTGAATCCCTGTCAAAAATATCTTGTAAATGGCACACGTTCTCTCCATTATTCCACAAAAAGATTCTTATGATTGGAGGAAGACCCATCACAGCATCTCCTTGGAGTAACAGCAGTATCCGCTACCTAGGTGACCTTTTTAATGACTCAGGTTTACGTTCCTTTCAAGATATGACAGACACTTTTACTTTACCTCCTTCCTCATTTTTTTTAACTTACAACTAAGACATGCTCTTAATGCACAAAGCATTCCCCTACAGCAAGCCACTATATAATAATATAGCGGCTTGGTTTAAAAATTATACTCTTACTTCCAGAATTTGACTGGGAGCAGGTGTGGATGAATGTCATGGAGGCTTCCCACAACCCGAACCAGATTCATTTTAATTATGTCCATAGAACCTCACTCCACGAAGACTACATGCTATGAAAATGATAACCGATCCGTTTTGCAGCCTCTACAATTTGATTTCTCCAGGTACCGTCAGGTACCGGTTGAACAGTTCCAGGCTAAGGTGGCCTCTCAACTATCAGATTTGACATCTGTCACTGTCCCAGTGACAGCCCCTGTTCTATTACTGAATGATTTTTCTGGGATGGGTCTGTCGAGGGCTGTAAGGCGGTTAGTACTTGCTGGTATCACAGCTGCTAAGAAGTTGGTTGCGTTGCGGTGGAGGCCTCCCCACTCTCTTGCCTTCAAACACTGGATTCTCACTTTTTTAGATGTTGTATTCATGCAGTTGTCAACTGCCAGAATCAATGGCGCAAAAGAATCCACTTTGAACAGTTGGCGGGTTGTGACCAACTCATTAAAGGATTTGCTAGAATGATCAGATTCTGATCCTGACCAGTTATTTTTGTTCCCTATGTATGTGAGTGTGTGACTGCAGAATGTCCCTCTCTATTAAGGTGTATGATATCTAGGTTCTGGGTGGGTGGTTGGGTAGAGGGGAGGTGGCACACCTTTTGTTGGTTTTGTCGGTCCTATTTGTTTTTTAGCTAAATATTGTGACTTAAGTTTTTTGGTTAATTCAGCAGCTTTTGTAACACAAGCAAATTTTGCAGATCAGATTTTATGTAGTATATAGTGCTTGTGTAGGATATTACTGTAAAGCTGAAGGTGTGGCTCTGCTCCTCAGAGGAGTTGTGGAAATGCTGAGGCTGGTCCTGGCATTCCTACATGCTCCAGTTAATATGTGCTTGTTTCATCATGTGCTGCTAAATCCAGCACTTTTGGTTTTGTATATGTTTTTATATCTGTATTGATGTTTTTTTGTCCTGTTTTATTTGTTTGTTTACTGGTCATCTATGTTTTGTAAAATGTGTGCTGTATTCTGTTATCTCAGTTAACCAATAAAAATTTTTATCACAAAAAAAGATAATGGCAATCGAACGTTGATGCACAATTACAGAGCACACACGGCGGCCTGTATCATGTAAATGTCAATCACAGTTTACAAACACTAAAACATTTGTTACTGTACTGACATCTGCCCAGAGCTACAAGCGTCTTACTGATACAGATGAGGTGCGGTGGTCCGTCCTCGGCTCCTTTGCTCTGGCGAGGCGGCGTTGGTTATCGGCTGTCGACAGCTACTATCTTCTCGGCTGGGCGGCGAATCTCCAGTGAGGTGAGCTAATCCCGGTGTGCACCGGGGAGGCTTCTCTTTGTCCCTCGTCTCCTTGAAGCAGGTAGGACACGTTAGCTACCTGGCTTAGCATCTGCGGGTGCATGCAGGAATGTGCAGGCATGCACGGTCACCGAGTTAAGAGGGACAATCAAGAGGGTCTTGAACCGGACAGTTCCGTGCTTGACTAGCACTGAGGAGGGAGGATGAGATCACATGGCTGACAAGGAAAATCTGCAGGCCTGAAAGTAGTTAATGTGTGAGGTGCTACTGTCAGGACGTGCACCATTGGGGGGGATTGGCCTGATCCTAGAAGCAGTAGTAGTCACTTCTATCAGTGACGGAGTCACAGTTACGGTCATCCGAGTCAGAAGCCGCGATGGAAGCTGCTTATTTTGAAAGTGAAAAGTGAAGTTTGACTGTGCATTAATTTTAAAAAGCACCTATCTTACAAATTCTTTACAGGCAGCAATTCTTGTAATCTAACAGGACACAGTACCACATCTGTTTTCAAATAAAGCTTCTACACATGACAATCATTTTAAGGCTGGTTCTTTTAATGCCATGAAATCTTATATCATCATTTTAATGTAATGAAATCAGTTAGTTTATATTGTCGAAATTCCACAGGAATAGTACTAAAAATTTTGCCATACAAGAATTTGACAACATCAATGTTTCAGGGGTTGGTGATGAGGTTTTTTTCAAACTATGACAATGCAGTTTCCTCCTCCAACACTCCCCTCTGCCTTTCTCCCACCAGCATGCACATATTTTAATATAAATACTATTTCTCCTCCAAGTCCTCATGTAATAAATGGCATGCCATTTTGCACAGTGGAAAAGTACGGCCTATATTGATTAACTCTCATCATCCACTCACAATGCCTGCTTCCGTGATTTATTATTGTCTGTTATTTTTACATTAGCTGTCAAATTAATCTTATCTCTTGGTGTTGGGGTCTGCTACATCAAACAGTAAACACACAGCACCCTGCCTGCAACCCCTCATGGGAATGGGCTTTGTGTTCTGTGAAATACACCCAATGGAGGCATGTTCAGGCTGATTTTTCAGCGGGATTAGGGAGGAGAGCCTCAGTGTGGAGCTGTCAAAAGGGTAGAAATAGGACAGACATCATATACATTTATGTTAAAGATCTGCTTCTGCTAAAATCAGAAGAATCCTCTCTCAAAAGGAGGCAGAGATACTAGTCCATGCATTTTCCAGGTTCGATCATTGCAAATTTGTATTGTTATGATCTGTAAAATAACATTGGTTTGTGCTCTCCCTAGTTGAAGCCTACAGTTCAGCAAATTGGCCGTTGCCAAATATGAAACCCAGTTGTTTCCATATTTGGGCAAGAGGGACGAGCTGCAGAGGAGGAGGGTGGATCTGACACAGTGGTGCTTCAGTTATTGTTGTGAGAAGGTGCTGTTAACAAAGTTAGCTTCCATAACTCAAGGTAAGCATCATAGCTGTAGCTAACTACACACGGCTTTAAACTGAACTGTGGTCGAAGTTAACGTGTGTAAGTTTAATGTTTAACTAAGTGCAACTACTTCTGTTAAATGTAGTTGAACAATGAACCCACCTAATTCACCTTACCTTAACTTAGTGCGTGTTAATGACAAGAAGATGACAGGTGTGCGATGGTTTTAAGACTGCCATAGTTTTGTTTTTGCTGTATGCTGAGTTTTATTCAACTCTTTATGTGCTTTGCTACTGGTGCTGTCTATATTCATTTGGACACCATTCCTTTGGATTTTTGGTAATGTCATGACCTGGCCCGAAGGAAATGACAAAGTGGGAGAGACACAGTGCAATGCTAATGAAAAATATGTTTATTTAAGGAAAGCAAAAACAAACGAGCGAGAGAAATAGAGAGTGAGAGAGAGAGAGAGAGAGAGAGAGAGAGAGAGAAAGAGAGAGAGAGAGAATGAGCTCTGGCTGGCATCAACTGGCACTTTTATATCCGTCTGGAGCACCGGGCCTGGGTGCTCCCAGTCAGGTTGATGTAGTCAGCTGATAACATAAAAAGATACACAATTACATCTTCAGCAAGCAGAGTGAAAACCCATGGCAGCCTAAGCAGTCTAGGCATGGGCCGTCACATTTGTAGTAATTTAAGGGAAGAGGCACATATTTCATCTCATGCTATTTTTAAATTAATTATTAATTTGCATTTGACTATTGTGTTTATATTGGGCACTGACTGTTGTTTTTAGAGTTTGTAAAATTTCTTGTTTTAATTTGTTTTATAATAGATTATTTTTTACTGTAATTCCACCTCTGCACTCTGGTGTCTGTGTTGGTGTGATGCACGGATTTGCAGAATGGTGACACTCACAGTGTCAGCCATATACTGAACTGGGGTGTGAGAACACTGTGGAACAATAACAATATATAAGGTGTCTGGACATGCTGTGTGTTCAAGGGTTAGCAGGTTGGGTGATTTAAATAAATTGACATTACAGCACAGAACACTGTTATTGTGTATTCTCGCAATTTATTGAAGTATAGGTAAATATTGTCTCATAGCCTACAATATTTGTCATTATTACAATGTTTTTTTTTCATCCGCTCATATGACAGACACAGCTACAGAGATCATGGGTAATCGTCCTACTTATAACCAGTCAGTATGACAAAAGAGGGAATGGGGATGGCCTGGAGGTGTCTTAAGCATCAACCTCGCTTCATCAGTGATGGGAGGACCTGAACTATCTACACATGAAAATCATCTTCTGTGGCATTACTCAGAATGTACAGTTGGAAGAAGCTGCCAGTCTGGGAAAGACTACCATAGCTGTATATGTTCGTCATTTGAGTGGCAGCTTCAGTATTGGTTTTCTGTTCAGGACCATCACTCATGCAGAGAGACATTGTTATTCAGAAACGTTTTCATTCAAACATGGCATTGAAGTTATAAAGTAAACATAACATTTTACAAAATCGTTTCCCATAATCCACTGAGCACCTTTGCAAAAATTGGTGCCGATTCATCACGAGTTGGCATTTTGATGCATTAATTCGTCTTCCGCTTATTCCGGTTACCGGGTTGTAACCGTTGTAACCGGGAGCTGATCCCGCCTTACAACAGGCGAACGGCGGGGTACCACCCTGGACGAGACGCCAGCTCATCACACGGCCACATAAAGGACAGACAACCACTCACACGCACAAGAGTAGCCAATTTACTTCAGCATGCTTTTGGAGGTGAGAGGAAGCCGGAGTACCCGGAGAGAACCCATGCAAAATCCACATAGAAAGATCCCACCCGCGATTGAACCTGCGACCTTCTTGCTATGAGGCAACGTCGCTAACCACCGCACCACTGTGTCGCCACATTTTTTGATGCAATATCATGAAATATGGTCATGTTTACTCAAGTTTCTCTTTTGTGATAAGTGCAACATGAACATGAAATGTTGGACATGTATGTCCTTGTGATCACACATGGCTAAAATATTAAATTTTCAAAATAAAAAAATAAAGCAAAAAACATTAAAGCATTAGGATTATGTTGTACTACCTTAATATTAAATCATGTAAAATTTCCATGTCAGTTAAAACATCACCGAATCTTGGTAGTTGTCCACACAGAGCTCTTTCTAAATTCTGCTGCATATTGTCTACAAAGTGGTGCTTTTCAGATATTTACATTTTAAAACATGTTCTAATCCCAATGAGTCCCAGACACTTTCTAATTATAACAAGTACTGAGTAACTTTATATATATCATATTAACATGACAGCATTTTTAAATAAATTGCACACACTGGACACCAAGGTGTTCAGGCCAGCCGGGAGACAAACTCTCCAGGATGTCCGAGGTTCGCCCTTTCAGTGGGACATGCCCAGAAAATCTACAGAGGGTGACGTCCAGGAGGCATCCTGACCAGATGCCCGAACCACCTCAACTGGCTCCTTTCAATGCAGAGGAGTAGCGGCTCTGCCCTGAGCCCCTCACGAATGTCTGAACTCCTCACCCTATCTCCAAGGCCGAGCCCAGCCTCATTTGTTTCACTTGTATTCACGATAGTGTTTTTTCGGTCACTATGCCTAGCTCATGACCATAGATGAGGGTCGGAGCAAAGATTGCCGGGTAAAATGAAAGCTTTACCTTTTTGCTCAGCTTTCTCTTCACCACAACTGAGCAGTTTGCTAGCTACCGTCCAAACGTGATGAGAGATGGGAGACTCGGCGTATACCTTGTCCTCCTTCACTTCTTCTGCCCCACACCTCCATAGACCTGGTCGGCACACGGCCTGGAATCAGGGCAATCAGCTTGTGTACATGTTACTACGCAGTGATAAAAGTTACTGAAACTCTCCCAACCAACATGTTTGAGAGGGCAGATAAAATCAAGTGTAGAAAAAAAACGAACAGCAGAAAAAAAATACTGGGTTTTTAGTCTTTTTTTTGAAGATGTTACCAGATTAGTTTAGATACTCCTTTATTGATCCTGCAGATATCCTCCGTCTTTGCAGCCCTCCAGGACACGGAGCCTTGAGATACCTCTGGTCCACAGCAGTCCTCCTGCTCAACCCCAAACCATCTGTGATGTTGTGCATTGTAGGAGCCAAATTGGGTTATTAGTTATAATTGATATATAACAGGTAGAGTCAGTCTCAAATTGTGTTAATCTCAAAATGTCTATATTCAGAGAATATTGGCATTGAAAAGTGAACAAGGAGGAATAGAGTTGGGCACTGACCTGTTGTGATGGCCACCCCAGCAGCCACACATTGAGTCACAGGTGGTAACGCTACATTTGTTTCCTCTGACATTTAGGTTTCCGTTGTTCACTCAAATTTCACCCACAGATACATAAAACTGGACACATTTTGATTTTTGTATAATGTTGGTTTATTGGTAATTTTGACAATAGTTGTCTATTTGCAGTGCACACATTAAGGCAATTTCCTATATCATTTTCTATATTAAGCAATAATTCAGTAATTTAAAATTGTGTTTAAAATTAATTCATTTCACTTAGTTACCAGTTTCTGAGGGGTGCTCCTGGGGTTCTCTGGCCGGCCAGCAAAGCGGGTCCAAGCTGTAACGCAGGCGTTTAAATTGTCTTGGAGGCTAAGTGGAGTGTACCATGTCTCTCCTGCAACGCGGGGAGGGGCAGTCGCTTCTTGTATCTGATTCACTCCATTATGCCTTAAAAATGTGTTTCTTGATATTGTTTAAACTAATTTTAGATATTGTTAAACACCACTATCCTGACCCATTTTGCATTGTAGTTTTAGTTTTTTGTTCTTTTTAGTTGTTAGTCTATTCCGCTATTGTTCGTAGTTGGTCTGATCAGTCAGTATATATGTTTCCCCGATTGTTTCAGTAGCGATGTCAGTTTGTGCTGTTAAGTTTTGTTCTGTTGCGTTGACCTGTTTTATAGGCCCAACATTATTTTTGAGTACTTGTTGATATTCTTTGGTTATGTAACGGGTTGCGGTAGGACCCAAACGCAGAACACAGACAACCAGGGAGAGTTTATATGAAGCTTTAATCAGAAGACTGCAGTACCGACGTCCGGACAGTAGATGGAGCTCGGGGCTCGCGGTAGTCAGCGGCTGCGTAAACTCGACGCAGGACTGGGCGGCCGAGCAAGCGGACAGGGTGGAAACTCGCCCACACGGAAAGTTCAGGAAAAGCAGGCAGACAGGAGGCAGAGTCCGTCTTACGGTCTGAGCGGAGGTCCGGAAGCGGGGACCGCAACCGGCGAGCGGAGCCGAGGATGCTGAGGCGCCGACAGGAAACAGGCAGTGGAGGAACCGGGGGCAGGCAGAGGGGTCCAAGCCTGGGAAGCAGTCGGAGGAGGAAGAGGCACCGACGGGGAACAGGCAGCGGAGAATCCGGGAACAGGCGAGGAGGTCGGCAGCAAGTAGGCAGTCCAGGGACGCGCAGGCAAAACTCGTGGTCGGGGGCGAAGAACGGATTGTAGGTCAGGGAAGCGAGCAGAGCAGGTAGGTCAGGGACGGGCAGGGTCGAAACCAGGCAGGCAGGCAGGCAGGCAGGCAGGCAGGCAGGCAGGTAAACGCTGGAATGACTCGCATATCGCAGAGAACAATCTGGCCACGGTTCCAGTGTGGGGCCGGCTTAAATAGCGAGAGGAGCAATTAACGATGACAGGTGCAGCGAATACAGGCAGATGAGGTGGGAGTGGCAGAGCAGAGACAGAGCGTGACAGGTTCATTGTAAATAAATTGTTTTTTCTTAAAAGAAGGAATGCGGTGCTTCTCATGTCTACCAGCTTGGTCCCTGACACCTGTCAACCAGCTTATACCACAGTACACAAGCAAAACAGGGACATCTTCTCTTTTAAGTATAACAGACTTGATTACAAAAGTCAAATAATTTATCAATTTAACAAACACAGCAAATCCAATTATTCACTATTACTACTTCACTAACTACAGCAAACAAATACAACAACAATCAACATTGTGCGTGTGTGTATGTGCGTGTGGGACAAAGAAATGGCGGTGTCGACTGGAAGGAACAAATGGTTAAACATAGGGCTGCAACTAACGATTATTTTGATAATCGCTTAATCTGTCAATTATTTCTTCGATTAATCGATTAATCGGATAAAAAAAATGCACAAATTTTATTTATATTGTGGGAAGAGAAGAATGAGGAGATGAGTCGGTTCATGATGCCAGCATGTAGCTGGCATCATTTATTTCTCTGTCCTTCCTTAACAGAATATTATGCCAAATGGACAATATTAGTGCAAAACAAATGCGCAAAATAGGTTTTTTGAAGTTATTTGAACAGCCTGGAGCTGTTAAACAGCTCCCAGGCAGATAAACCTGAAACATAAACAGCGGTAGGCTTTGCTACATAGCTTAAAACAGCTGCTTGACGTGGTGTGCATGGCGCTTTACTCCGAACCATGAAGCTACTCATTGTGAGCTGTTTTTGTCTGAAATGAGAAAAATAATAGCACAATTATAAAATTTACATAAAATAATACATGCATTGTTGTTTTAGTTTATGCTTATTGCTTACATAGGTGTGTAGTAACTAGTTACATTTACTTGAGTAACTTTTTGGATAAATTGTACTTTTAAGAGAAGTTTAAAAAGAGTAGTTTAAATGCACAGTACTTTTTACTTTAGTAATATTGTTGTAAAGTAACATCACTCTTACTTGAGTACAATTTTTGGCTACTCTACTCACCTCTGATTGCTTATGTAAAGGTCAGTAACCCAAAGGGCAACAGACTAGACTTTTTTTTATTAAATATCAGATGCTCCAAACACACACACACCC
>CAAKHG010044152.1:0-15824 GCA_901007715.1 Dactylopterus volitans
CATACATGACACATTAAAACACTGAAATTGCCATTGTGACCAAGGTGAGTGATTTAAAGTCATGACTGACATTGCGAGTGTGAATGAAACCCTTTTCTCCTCCTCCAACGTTTGGTGAAAATTAAGATGACTTTTGGTTTTGAGATATTTATCTGAAAAGTAGTAGTTTTGACCTGCTGGTGGCAATGTTAATTTCATTCAGAAGACAGAAGTGGTGAAATGACCAATATCCATCCCAACAGTAATTTCCCCGGACCAGGGTAGCTCAGAATATGTCCATCTGAATTATTTATGTAACAGTGCTTTGTAATGGTTTTGGTGCATGTCATTGCCATTGAAGTAGCAACCAAAAATACAAAAGTGGAAAGTTGTTTGTGTTTTTATTTATTTATTTATTTTATTTTTTTGCCTTATACTTTAAGCTTAACCAAAAAAGTGTCCTCTGACAAATCAGGAGTATGACCAGCATGTGATACTTAAATTCAGGCTCCAGAGATCTAGTGAGGCGCTCAGTTGGAATCTGAAGAGAAGGTGAGAGCCATCCTGAGATGAACCACACAAGATTGGCATGTGCATTTAACCAACCACACACTTATCGAAAAGATAAGGAGGCAAAGTGGCAATGCTCACAAATAGTAAATTAAAGTATTCTTAACCATGTTTTGGTCCACATCAAACAGGGTTTTTTTTGCTACATCTCCACTCAAAGGATTAGAGATAAAATTTTAATTTGTTTTCTGTCTCCTTTTTGAGTCGCAAAGGAAGGAAGAGCTTTAAGATGGATTTCAAAAATCCACTTCTCTCCTTTCTGTTGCACCTTTCAAACTATATAAAGTACAAGCAGAGTCAAGTATTGCCAACCAGCCTATTTGCTAGCGTTCTGTTGGTGTGGGGGAAAAACAAAACAGGACAGGGCAAGGATTCATTCAAACACAAATATTGCAAGCCTTTGTGCCTTTATGGCAGACAAAAAGAGGCAGTGATTGTTCTAATTCAATGGAAAAGATGAAGAAAATAAACTGGACAGAGAGAAGCGGAAATGAAGGAAAGTGAGAAGAATCAGGCTTGGACAGTGAGGAGAAAGCGATGGTCAGTGAATGATGGGAGAAGAGACGTCTAATATCACAGCACTCACAGCAATATTTGGATGATGAATGCATCCACAGTGCCTCGTTTGCTGAACATCACACGGAAGTTCAGGTTCACAGTTTATTTCAAAGCCATTATCAGCGTTGCTGAAGAAGATTTTCATTTATCATTAGTCGTCTCAATTTTCTCCTTCAATACTAAAAATTTTCAAAGTGTTCTATAACAGCAGTATTTGTAGACCGTTGGATGTTTCATTTTAATATTCGTGTCAAGTCAAAGTAGGAAACCAGAACCACATTTTTAGTTCATGTTAGATATAGCCTCTGTAATTTCTTTAGATAATTATTTTTGTCATCAATTACATTCTTTTCCACCAGTGGTATACACAATACATTGTTTTCAGTTTGCACGTTTTAGTAAAACATGGCCTTGCTAAAGAGTGCATGGTCGCTCCAGGACTCCATACATAACACAAATGAGTATTCCTATAAGGATGACAGGATTAAATCCTGTCGTTCTTAAAAGAATACTTCATCATACGGGTTAAGAAATTAGAACAAAGATAGAAACTAAGGGTCTTTTCACACCTATAGTTGGTTTTCTTTGGACTGAATCATGGACCAGTTAGAACAGTTACATTGTTATGTAAATACCTCAAGTGTGGTCTGAGTTATTTTACTAGTGGATCAAAATGTGTGATGCAAAGAAAATAATTCTCAAGTTCCTTGAGCGAAAGATCACAGAGGTAAACAAATAATGGTTTAGTCTTGGCTGTGACCGCTCCAATGACAAGACAGACAACTAGTGAAATTGGTCTTAGTCCTGGTCATTATTTATTATATTATTTGTGTTAATCACTTGGAACAATACAATTTAAAAATGGGGAGCCACTGCAGCTGAAAATAATTTACTGATGAACTGAAGTCACTGCACCACCAGGAAAACATGGCCCAATAACCAAACAGGTAGGATCAGTCTCAAATTGCGTTCATCTCAAAGTGAACAAGAAGGAATGGAGGTTGGCACTGACCCTGTTTACCAGCTACCACCACAGTACACAAGCAAAACAAGGACAACTTCTCTTTAAAGTATAACAAGATTATTACAAAAATAAAATCAATCAGGGGCAGCACGGTGGTGCGGTTGTTAGCACTGTTGCCTCATAAAAAGAAGGTCTCAGCTTCAATTCCCGGCCTGGGATATTTCTATGCGGAGTTTGCATGCTCTTCCCGTGTCTGCGTGGGTACTACAGCTTCCTCCCACCTCCAAAAACGTGCTGAGGTTAATTGGCTACTCTAAATTGCCCGTAGGTGTGTGTGCGAGTGTGAGTGGTTGTCTGTCCTTCATGTGGCCCTGCAATGAGCTGGCGACTTGTCCAGGGTGTTCCCCGCCATTCGCCCATTGTCAGCTGGGATCAGCTACAGCACGACTGCGACCTGTAACCAGAGTAATTGGTTAATAGCGATTAACCAATAGCGTGGTTGGTCGGAGAGGAAGGTAAATAAGCAGGGAGTTTGATTTGCAAGCGTTCAGATATGTGTGGAATGTGCGTGAGTGGTTTAGTCGAAAGAGAAAGAGGGAGACAAAGGAATGGACGATCTGATGAATGAACAGTCCCGTCATCAGCCACCGGGATCAGTACGTGCCCAGGGTGATGAGCCCCTTACTGTTACTTGAAAAGTTTGTGTTTGTCTGTCCTCAGTCCCTTTAACCTGGCAAGGCGGCATCAGTGAAAGGTCATTGGCAGCTATGTTCTTCTCATGCAGGATCATTGGTCTCCAGCGAGGGAACTGATCCCGGCATGGAGCGGGGAATCAGGATTCAAGAGCAAGGCTCTTGTCGTCCTTTGTCTTCTTGAAGTGGGTGGATCACATTAGACACCTCATTTCACACCCACGTGTAACGGGGGCGGTTGGACCCAAACGCAGAACACAGACAACTAGGGAGAGTTTATATGAAGCCTGTGAATGTTCTCACTCACCCAGGTCATGGTTATCTCAAGGAAATTGAATCTGGACTTGTTGTAGTCCAGTTGCTTCGATTCAATTTCCTTGAGATTTATATGAAGCTTTAATCAGAAGACTGCAGTACCGACATCCGGGCAGTAGAGAGAGCTCGAGGCTCGCGGTTGTCAGCGGATGTGTAAACTCGATGCAGTCTCTGGGGCTCCGGAGCTCGGCGCCAGACCGGGCCACCGAGCAAGCGGACGGGGCGGAAACTCGCCCACACGAAAAGTTCAGGAAAAGCAAGCAGACAGAAGGCAGACTCCGTCTTACGGTCTGAGTGGTGGTCCGGGAGCAGGGACCGCAACCGGCGGACGGAGCTGAGGATGCTGAGGCGCCGACAGGGAACAGGCAGTGGAGGAACCGGGGGCAGGCGAGGAGGTCGATAGCGAGGAGGCAGTCTAGAAAGGTGCGGGTGAAACTTGTGGTCGGGGGCGAAGAACGGGTTGTAGGTCCGGGAAGCGAGCAGAGCAGGAAGGTCGGGGACGGTCAGGGTCGAAACCGGGCAGGCAAGCAGGCTAACGCTGGAATAACTCGCATATCGCAGAGAACAATCTGGCAACGGCTCCAGTGTGGTGCCAGCTTAAATAGAGAGAGGAGCCATTAACGATGACAGGTGCAGCGAATACAGGCAGATGAGGTGGGAGTGGCAGAACAGAGACAGAGCGTGACACCACGGGCATCTGGCATGGAGAGTCGCTCAGAGTCTCAGACCAGGCAAATTGAGCTTGACTAGCACTCAAGAGAAAACGGAATTCTAATCGATCAGCGAGGGAGATTCGAAGGCCTTAATGTGATGGATTGTGTACAGTTCTGCTATCATCAATGCGAACATGTGTCACGTGGGACGATCGGCCTGATGAGAGGAGCGGTGTGGGTCGCCTCTAACGGGACGGAGTCGAGTTGTCAGCAGGATCCGGACCAGAAGCGAAGAGTTGGTGGATGTTGCAGGTTTTTAAACCATGACAGGATGTCACAGTTTTAGGGCTGACCATGTTGGATATTGGCCAATTGATTGGGGAGTTGTATGGACTGTATCCTCAGGCATCTCAAGATACATGTAGGCCTCTTTTGTATGATGTTGGTGAGGCACTACATCCCCCCCTTTGATCTGAAGAGTGGGTTACGGGTCACAGTCTTTGGATCAACTTAGGGCTGAAGAGTTTGTAAAGTTGACTGAAGCATAGGTTAACAGTCCATATTTCCTCTGAGTTTAGCATGGGAATATATCCCAATTTCCACTTTTGGGGAATCAGATTCGATGCTGCTTGGAGGGGTGTCTTTTGGTTGAGCCACCAGAGCATATACGACCAGCTCATCTTCGGTGCCCACATCCACACTGCAGATTGCTTTGCCCCATAGCGTCTGGTGACAGGTGATGGTGATCATCTTGGTCGGGAAAATGAGAATGGCATCGTCTCGAGCATTCTCTCCAACTAGGGATGGAGGCAGCTCTCCGAGGACAGGGATTGTTAGCTCGAAGTCATGGAAGGAACTGTCAATCAATTGGTTGTCAGACTGTCACTTGAATCGGGGCGTTCGTTAAATTCTACACCAGCACATATGTTGCGCGGTGGGTCCCACCACCAGGGGGCTGTACAAGACTTGGTTGGTGTTACGTTACGCACAGAGGAATAATGTGTGACTGTGCAGGGGACTTCTGCCGCTGGTTGGCGGTGTTTGCAATCTGCATCTGGAGGGAAGTTGACAGAGTCTCAGCCAGGCTCTAGGGAAGACATGGGCATCACTGGGAGTCCCCGTGATCCCTGGATGGCGGCTACTTGTTCATTTGAGGATGGCTTACCAACTTCTGGGTTGAGAGGCTTGGGATTTTTGACTTGAGCCCAGATGTGTCCGCGGCAGCAGTAGGAGTGGTTCTGTGCTGAAAGTGCAGACATGCTGGGGGGTGAATCAGAGTCATCTCCTGAAGGGTGATGTCAGCCCAGGCACGCTTGGTGATTGGTGACTTGTCTTGCGTGTAACTGGTGATATTCATGTTGTAGGCTTCCATCTGCAATGGTTTGCCAAGAACAAGCATTGCTATGGCAACTTCTGCGAGGGTGCGGGAACTTATCAGGCTGATCTCGCAGCCGAGTCAAGTAACGCAGGAGTGGTGGTCCACCCCCCTATCTCCACTTGGGTGTAAATGCATTGGGCGTTTCCCTTCCGAACTAAGTCACCCAAGAATGACAGGAAAAGAGGGTGCGGATGGTTGTGGGTAATGACCTCAGGGAGTTCTTTTAGTCCCTCGAACTTTGTACCCCAGCTCACAAATCAGACTTTGGCTGTTGAGGGTATGGGTGCCTGTTCTCGTCATGCTGATGATGGCTTTGTGTCAGGCCCTTCCTTATGGTCCGGGGGGCCTGATGGACCACGCGGAGTGTCCAGCTTCTTCACCGTCTCCGTCGCCCACCGAATCAGGTGATCCATGTTTTTCCTCAACCCTTTCTCTGGGGAGGCATGGACCTCTGATGCCTGTGCTAGCTGTGGCATCGCTAACACTGTGCCCTGCAAGAGCTGTCAAAACACCCAGAAAGACATTTCCAAACTCTAGGTGAAGATCAAGCAGTTTAGTCATGAGCTCAAGAAAAAAGACTGGCTCCTAACCAAGTTCATGAACACTGCAGCCACACAGTCGGAAATAATAAACATACTGAACTCACCAGCAGCAGTAGCAGAGACAATCCTATGGGACCCATCTTCATCCGTCTACCTGCCAGCCTCCTCCTCCGCTCCCAACTCACGGCCTCCCTGGTCGGAGATGATGTGTGGAGGTAGGAGGCAAATATCCCGGGCTGTCTCTCCCCCACCTCTCAACCTCACGGACCGCTTCTCAGTATTGCCATCCGATGTCACCGTTCAGGCTGATGATGTCCCCACGGCTGGAGCTGCTGCAGGCCCGCAGCTGCTCTTGCCTGGTGTGCTGCCCTCTGGGTCTCTGGCAGTCCCCCAATTTTATGTTTGACTATCTATAGACCACCCAAGCACCATCCCTCTTTTATCAGTGAAATCTCCGAACTTTTAGTGATTTTACATTTCTCTTACAATAGGGTTTTAATGGGTGGAGATTTTAACATACGCATTGATGATAATTCAGATCCGACTATGACTGAATTTTTAAATCTTTTAAAATGTATGGATTTTAAGCAGCACATCACACAGCCCACCCACAGCAGAGGACACACCCTGGACCTGGTCACCTGTCCACTGGTGTGTCCTCTGTTGTCGATCTGGCTGTGTCATTATTGTGTGTTTTTTAATATCTCCAGTTTTACCCAACAGAGGGCCACGATGAGAACAGTGAGGAAACGCTATCTTACCCCTGAAGTGGCTGCAAATTTTATTGAAATTTTACACAATAGCCCAGCTGACATTCTACTTGCATCGTGTGATTTTATTGTTGATAATTTTAACAGTAAAACTGAGGTCAGCCCAGCCCTAGATTCAGTAGCCCCACTTTCCATCAAAGCAATAACAACCAAACCCACACCACCATGGATAAACAATGAAATAAAACACTTGGAAAGAATTGCGGAAATGAAATGGAGACAGAGCAACTTAACAGTTCACCGTGCAATTTACTGGGACATTCTCAAAACCTACAATAAAGCAGTGAAACAGACAAGAACTTCACATTTCTCACAACTCATCTCAGATAAGAAGAACAACCATAAATTTCTTTTCTCCACCATTGCTCATTTAACTAACAGTGATTTTAAGTAATCCTCCATGGTTCCAAAAAACATTTTAAGTGAGGACTTTGCAGACCACTTCAGGAGTAAAATTGATGGCATTAGATCCAATCTTTTACAACAAAACAATGTTGCTTTTAACAGACCTGAACCATCGCTTTTATCTGAAGAGACACTAGGGTTGGATTTTAACGATTACGATTCCTTTCCAATTCCCTCTTTTCAGTTTGATTCCTTACTGATTCCTAAACCGATTCCTATTTAAATTCATTATACTTATTATATAACTACATAATAAACACAAACGCAATATACAAATCCAAAAAAATATTGGAACTGTTGCACAGTACAAATAGAAATAGGGTTACTTAACACTTCTCCAATATTGCTTTTCAAAAAATATCAGATGAAGATGCACATTTTGTGTAAAGAGAACTGTGTAATTGCACTGTTAGATTGTATGTTTAGACTCCCGAGGAACATGAGTAAACTTCTCAACTGTTGGATTACATTTTTAGGCTCTGGCAAATGCATGGGCATCTTTAACAATAAATCTGGTTAAAGCACAATGACACTCCTGAACGTTCTCTGTGGTCATCCTCCCAGCTTTTGCCAACATGAAAGGAGTTACTTTCAGGCTCGTCTTGTCTGTTTAGATATGAAAACACAGCACAATACGTCATGTTACTTTATATTCATGAACGACTGGTTTACAGTCAATTTCATGGGAGCTTTGTCTGGCCTGGCTGCGGGGGTGCCGTCCTGAGGGTTGTCCTGGCCTGGATAGCTGGGGAGTCCTGCTCCAGGGCTTTATTGCCATGGTGTGGGTCCCTGTCTGTCTGGGTCGGGGTGATCTCTGTGGCGGTGCCCCCTGTAGTTGTGGGTTTGGACGGCTTTCGGTGTGGATGGCTCACATAGGATGGTGTTTCCTCACTTGATGTATCAGTGCTCAGCCACATTCCATTTTATGTTAAGGGTGGGAGTTGGGGGAGGAATTTTGCACTGTGCTGTTTGCTCAAGGTTGTATATGTGAATGTGTGTGTTGCATGAAAGATAATGGGGGAGGTTGGGGTTGTTTCGTTTTCCTCTTTTTTCTTTTTATGTAAATCATGTATGAAAGGTGCTATATAAATAAAGTTGATTTGATTTGATTTGATTTGATTTGATTTGAGGCTCTTAGGGTGCTGTTATGCCACTTTACCCCTTGGTTCACTGGCCTATAGTTCTGTTAGACCTGGGCTTTTCCTTTCGGCTGAGAAGCGTCTGGTGGGGGAAACCTCATTGGATGGGGCCTGTTTGTCACCATTTGTCTGTTTTGGGCACCTGTTCTGTTGGTGAAGTGGTCTGTACTTCGGTGGCACGAGGCATCTTGTGGCCTTCAAGTGCCTTCAAGGTCTCTGGCCTCAGGCTCAGGAGTGTGTATTTCGGGATGTCTTGCACGGTGAGACCCCTCGTCCTGCAGTACACGGTGACATCATATCTTAAGCACTCGGAGGTTGTGGAGGAATAGGGACTTGAAGGCATGTTCCTCCTTGAGCCCTGGAGCATTTCGCCCTTGGAAGTATGCAGTCTTAAAGTGCCGGTATTATTCTCGAGGGGATTCCTGTTTTCTGTGCATGATTGCAAAGGCACTGAGTGTGGCAGAGGCTTCGTCTGTGAACAGCGAGTATTCTTCATGCAGAACCCTCCACAGTGCTGAATAGCAGTCTTGGGTGTCCGGTGGTAGTGTTTCCATGAACACTTGGACACTTCTTGCAGTAGTTTTCCAGATTAGCCTTAGCTATTCTTGTGGCGCGGCGCTTGGCAGGTCAGCCAAGCAACATTCGACTTCTCTGAGGTAGTTGTCAATGTTGCTGTCTCGACTGCTTGAGTTGAAGCACTTAATGTCTTTGGCTAAAGATTCAAGCTGCCGGGTGCGCCATGCCTTGGATGCAACATCGGGCCATCTGAATCTGAACTTTCTGAACCACTAATACCGGTGTGGCGACGGGTTCGCCATCTGTCTGGCATTGGTGGCAAGGGAGTCCAGCCGATTCGCCTCTGTGGGCTCTGCCCTGTGTTTGGTTCACAGGCCACGGGTTGTCCAAGTCTGCCCATGTAGTACCTTGAATAGGAGTAGTTGACCCTTGGCATGTTGGAGTGGGCGTGACTGGAGGCTACAAGTGGAGTCAGCACAGAGTGTGGGACACTGGCATTCTCAGAGCAGCCACAAGGGGGCGCTTGATACTCATCGAGGACAATAAGGTCGGAGGCTACTCTGCTGTAAATAGCATGGCTCATTGCCCGTTTTTCTGGATGTGTTGGGTTAGATCACCTCATTGCATCCATCTTCCTTGACAGGGCTACCTCCTGCAGTCCCCGGTCAGGTGAGCCATTAGGAGAGAAAGGGCGTCTACTGTACAGTCCCATGGGGGCTACCTCTTCCAGCCCAGGGATCTTCTCATCTAATTCAGTCTGGGTGGATGTCAGCTTCACTGCAGGCAGGCGGCCTCTAGTTGCAGGCGAGCGTTCTGGGCATGCATCTCAGTCACACACAAACTGGTTTGGCGATGATAGACCAGGAACATTTCACCTTATACCTTTTGGAATATGGTTTTCTAATCGGGTTGTTTGTGTCGTCGGTGAGTTCTTGCAGTGCCATGTGACAGTCATCCAGACTGCAGCGATCAAGCTTGTCTCGCTCTTCAGGGAATGGCCCAATAGCCCTGAAACCACCTGTCTCAGGATTGGTTCCATGCGCCTTATGGGAGCCTCAACTCCTCCTGTGGTGTTTGGGGATTAATTTCCCTGCTAATGTGCTGTTCCCAGTGGGTAAATAAAAGTGTGGGCACCTGTAGGCACATTTTGACGTGCTGCACAACGTTCTGGAGGACTGATCGGCGAACCAAACGACCAGGGCCCTGAACTTGGCCACAGCATCGGTCATGTTCGCGCCAAAGATGGACAAGTCGCAAATGACCACCAACGCTGCCGAATCGCCGTAAGTTTAACATCTTTATAATGTTTAATGCCAGCCACAGCTATGCTAACTTTATACAAACAGATTCGTTTGTAATTTGTATGCATAAATTGTATCCATAACGTGCAACTTATGAGCAGATATGTAAGCTTGGATGATATTATACAGTCTAATAACGTGCAAGCCAGATTTAAAATAGTTGTTTTGTTTAAATATTTGCTGGCATTGTGTCTCATGTGGCTTCACCAAAGGTTTCCATTGAGCATAGTTTTGTTTACAGAGCGAACGAGCATGGATGAGGCGCCGCTTACACCTTGGCCTGCAGCCCACCGTCAACATACTGCAGCGGGTCACCGACGTCCACCTGCTCTTCCTCGGGCTCTCATCAGATCAGATCTGGTAAGATTTGTGCAGACCATGACCCAGTCACACTGAAGAGTAGACAAGAACCGCACTGCACACCCATCCTGGATTCTGTGCTAAATAATCTCTGAACACATCCGTCCATTTTTAATTTACTAATGCCACCAACAGTAATAGTTATAATTTCCTGCACTGCTGAAATGTTTATGTATAATAACTTGTTGTGCTTTTACACAGGACTGATGGGCTGGATGGTGACGTGCCGGAGGAGCTCACGTGAAAATGACTTTTTTTGCACTTTTTAATAAAAACATGTCAATGAAAAAGACGGTTTTGTCTTCAAATTTGTATGTCTGATTTGTTTTCTCACACCAACCTGCTCTAAAATACACAGTGCAGATAAAGGTAAATACCTGTTCAAGACGTGGTAGCAACCTCCATCAACAGTACAAACCACAATTGACCAGTCTTGTCAGCTTCGGTATCTTTAATGAGGTAATATAGCAGCAATTCAGTAAATGTCAAAGGTAAATCACATGTAAGATACAAAATAAAGAAACTCGACTCCTGGGAGACACGGAAGTTTTACATCAGGGGTCTCAAACTGGTCCATGAAAGGGCCGCTGTGGCTGCAGGTTTTCATCCCAACCAAGCAGGAGCACACCTGACACAGCAAATCAGCGGAGCGAAGACAGCTGATTGGCAGGAGCAGGAGCACTCCTGATTCCACTCAACCAATCAACTGTCTTCGCCTTGCTGTATCAGGTCTGCTCCTGCTTGGTTGGAATGAAAACCTGCAGCCACAGCGGCCCTTTCATGGACCAGTTTGAGACCCATGTTTTACATAAACTGTTGAGCGCTGAAATCAACAACGATGGTAGCGCGATTGTGGATGTGTCCAGGTAAAAGGCGACCACTGCCTCGTAATCAGCCAAAAGACCACCTGCAAAGAGTTACATAGATCTTATCAGTCTTTTATTACGTTTGTATAACTGTTATCTAATTGACGCAAGCATAGCCGAAGCTAAGTTTCAAAGCTACAGGCTGTGGCAAACAACTGAATCCAAATCTTTGATAATTGCCTGTTTCCTCAGGTGAAATCAGCGTTTGACGTAATTATGTCGAACACGGAGACGATGACAGACAGCTTATTCTTATAATTCCTCTTCTTCTTTGTTTTCTGGCGATTGGTAACAAAGTAATGACGCATTACTGCCACCAACTGCTAAACTGGTGGTGCTCTGACATAGTCACGTTTTACACTTACATAATGACGTGGCTCTGAATTGGCTCCTTGTCAGTGGAAAAGCAAACTGGTTCTTTAGAAGCACGGCACTAGAACTAGCTAAACACTGGCACTGCTTGTGTACCATAGTACACAAGCAAAACAAGGGCAACTTCTTTTTAAGGTGTAACAGGATTAATTGCAAAAATAAAAATCACAATTAACTTCACAAATGGGGCGACACGGTGGTACGGTGGTTAGCAAGAAGGTCGCAGGTTCGACTCCCGGTCTTTCTATGTGGAGTTTGCATGCTCTCCCCGTGTCTACGTGGGTTCTCTCCGGGTACTCCGGCTTCCTCCCCATGTCTGCGTGGGTTCTCTCCGGGTACTCCGGCTTCCTCCCCATGTCTGCGTGGGTTCTCTCCGGGTACTCCGGCTTCCTCCCACCTCCAAAAGCTACTACTCTAAATTGCCCGTAGGTGTGCATGCGAGTGTGAGTGGTTGTATGTCTTTCATGTGGCCCTGCGATGAGCTGGCGTCTCGTCCAGGGTGTACCCCGCCGTTCGCCCATTCGACAGCTGGGATCGGCTCCAGCACAACCGCGACCCGGAATAGCCGGAATAAGCGGAAGACAGTGAATGAATGAATGAACTTCACAAATGTAACAAATCCAGCTACTACTTCACAAACTACAGCAAACAGATACAACAACAATCAACTATGCGTGTGTATGTGGGTGTGTGTGTGTGTGAGTTGATGCCCGGATACGGACAAGGCCGTGGGGTGTGGCCGGAAGTTGGAAGTTGAAATCAAGACGGCAGACACAACCAGAAGCCAGGATGTGGCGGTTAAGCTGGATGTTGCCGCGGGAGTGGCAGGAAAGAGAAAGGCGGCACAAATAGTAAATGACCAATAACGTGGTTGGTCGGAGAGAATGTGACTGAGCGGGGAGTATGTGTGCTCAGGTATTTGTGGAATGTGCATGAGTGGTTAGTTGGAAGAGAAAGAGGGAGACAAAGGAATGAATGATCGGATGAATGAACGATCCCCTCGATGACCGGGATTAGTACGCGTATGACACACAGAGCTCACTGGCCCTGCTGGTGAGTGGCATGAGTCTCGACTTTTAACTATGACAACAGGCACTGATTTGAACTGCCAGTGTGACGGGACGTGCAGGAAAAACCCACAATAACACGTATACACGTATAATTCCCAACGAACGTGACGGTCTGTGTCACATGACCGACAAACACGTCAATAACAGGATTTGACCTCAATCACTGTCCAGAGCTACGAGCCTCTTACAGTTAATTGAAGAGAATGTGTTGGTCTGTCCTTGGTCCCTTTGACCTGGCGAGGCTGCTTTGGTGAGCAGCCGTTGGCGCCTGTCTTCTTCTCGGCAGGATCTGGGTCTCCGGTGAGGGTACTGATCCCGGCATGGAGCAGGGAATCAGGATTCGAGAGCAAGGCTCTAATCATTCTCCGTCTTCTTGAAGTGGGTAGATCACATTAGCTACCTCACTTTGCATCCGCGGGCATCCAGCATGGCGACTCGGTCAGAGTCTTGGACCGGGCAAATCGTGCTTGACTCGCACTCAACAGAAAACAGAATTCTACTCGACCAGCGAGGGAGATCCAAAGGCCTTAATTTGATGGAGTGTACACAGTTCTTTTATCATCAACGCAGATGTGCGTTGCCTGAGACGAGGAGCGTGATGAGAGGGTCACATCTAATGGGACGGAGACGCATTGTCAACAGGATCCAGACCAGAAGCGGTGAGTTGGCGGTAGTTGCGGTTTATAAACCCTGACATGATCTCATGGTTTTGGGGCTGGCCATGTTGGATATTGGCCAATTGATTCAGGAGTTGTAGGGACTGGTCAGCTGGTCAGCTCGGGTTATGTGCACGAGGGTGCGATGCTTGGCTGACCAGATGTGTGACCAGCCTGCGTGTTGGGGGTCGCTGATTTGACTTCTTTGTTCACTTTGTTCGTGTGTATCCTCAGGCATCTGAAGATACATGTAGGCCTCTTTTGTATGATGTTGGTGAGGCACTACAGCTGGACATGGGTAGAACAAAATGCTTCAGGCAGATGGACTCGGGGCTTGAGTGTACAAGAACTGGAGACCTAAAGCGGACAGCCTGGGGGCTTGAGAGCACTGGACCAGGTGGACAGACTGAAAGCAAGGTCAGCAGCCACTTCTGAAGCTGTTAAAAACAGTCTCATTGAAGGGCAATCCTCTCCAAGAAGAATTTTCCAGTCTGGGATCAATAAAGTATATCTATGTAGCCATCAATCTATATAACAAAGGAGAGGCCGGCGTTGAGGATGCATAACAGGACTGGATGCAAGCACATAGAGGTCTGAGCAGGTTTGAATGGACACCAGAGGCCAATGGACAGGGAGATAAATTGGTGTTGCCAAGGTAACAGAAACAGCGTCAGCTCTGGAGACTTTGGAAGGAAGTTCTTATGAAGTTTGTGCCCTGGAGGCTTGGAAAGGGGTTGAAGCTGGTCAGCTGTGGCATCCAAGGAGACATAAAAGGGGCTGCAACAGCTCCCCTGAAGAGAGGTATACCTAAAAAAAAACACTAACTCAGGACTGAGGCTCAAACTGGTTGCAGGGAAGCAGGTGCAGAGGCTTGGACTTGTGATTAGCGGGCTGGTGTCTCAGGCATGATGTTAGCATGTTATCTGCAAGCAGGTTGTTAGCTAACATAGAAGGAAGATAAAGAAGTTGTCAGGGCTGTAGCCGTTAAACAAAAAAGACTTTAAAGAGTCAAACCATGACTGTCACAACTGGGCACAAAGAGGCAAATGCAAGGAATCACACCAGAAACACAAGGGAATTCCCCAAATCAGAGTTTTATTCGAGAAACCTAGTCCAAACACATGATGGCAGTCAGCATGGAAGAGGTACCAATAAGCTTTGGGCAAAAATCCCGAAATCCTAAAATACAGTCCAAAGTCCAAATACCAGCAAAACAGCCTTTCAGGGAGCACAATGAAACTCAAGAAAACACAAGGGCAGTGGCTCGAAAATTGACATCTATCCGCAGATCAGTTCAAAGACAATCTGTGTCGTACATGGAACAGTATAAATACAGAGTAAGTGGATTGATTAATAGTACTAAAGTGTGTAGTCGATTTGGTAGGAAAACTAAACAGAGACAGGAAGCACACTAGAAGTACAAAACAGAACACTGAAATAATAAAACAGGAAATGCTGAAATGTCCAAAACAAAACACATTTGATGGCAGGGTCGTGGTAATTGTCCATAAAGTTGAGATCATAGAATCAGGACTGTGTTTTGAATCATGCAGCCCGACTAGCTGGATCACATGTCTGAGGCTGCATGTATTTAAATTGCTCCTGAGGAATTTCTTTCTTTGTATTAGTAATTTTGCTTGTGCGTGTGCGTGTCTGTGTACATGTGTGTGTTTGTGTGTGTGTGTGTGGCTGTGGCTGTGTTCACTTGTCTTTTTCTTTGATGACTGCATGATAATTAGGCTACCAGCTAACTGTAAGTGATTGTTAATGAACTACTACCTAACCTTGTTCACCTCAACATCAGTCATTTTTCATTTATTTGTAGAACTTGTATCTCTATCTATAAACTGTCTAAGCTTAGAAAATGCATTACTAAATATTTTATTCATGCATGATTCATCAAACATAAACAATTACAATTAATGTTAACTAAATGTACATTATTGAACATATCGTGCTGACATGCATAAACCACGAAATTTACCAGAAGAGACCATATGCCACATTACCCATCATGCCCTGCAAAACATCACTTGAATGTTTTTAAAGACTGAAAAGAAGTCAAAAGCTCTCTATCGTTTGCTAGTCCCTCATATGTAGAACAAGTTCATGTATGTTCCACTCTTTAATCAGCTATGTGAGATGACTCAACAGTACTCATTTTTTAAATTAGTTATTTCATAGTTCAGAATTCTAACAGACTTGTTGAAATAAATCTCACTGAACATTGAATCTCTGGGGAAAAAATTACAATTCCCCAAGCTCTTTCTGCTGTTAATCACCTGTGGGTCTTCTGTGGTGGTGATATTTATCTCATAAATCAGAGACCAGTTTACAGATATCTATTTTATAACAGACCTCAGGCTGGACCAGCCAGCAGCTGTTGAAGGGCTGGAATTTAAAAAAAAAAAACAGGTGCAGACCTGTAATTGAAAAGTCATTGTTAAATTGAAAATCATTCAATTATTTTTGATTTCAACAGTGTCATTTGTAATTCAGTGAACATTCTAACTGGACTTAGAATGAACCCCAACACTGATACCTGAAGAACCACATAACAGACCTGGGCAAAAATATATTTGAACAGCCTGTCAAACATTTTGTCATTTTATTGTAAACGCTACATCCACTACTACAGTATATCTTGTGGATTTTCTCTTAGACTCACAAGATATGTCACTTCCTATTGGGAATATACAATATTTCCCCAGCTGTCCC
>CAAKHG010044154.1:0-12660 GCA_901007715.1 Dactylopterus volitans
AACAATCTAGAATCATACATGGTAGCTACAAGGAAAAAACTACAATATTAAATTCAATAATTTACCACAGTCTGGACTACTAATTGTAATTGAAAGGAATGTTAAAAACAGTTTTTAAAGTTTTGCAAACACACCAAATCAATACCTAGGCTTAAAACACAAAAACTAGCAAACAACAACTCAAAAGGAACCGAGAAGATTTTATACTCACACCTTTCTAAAATCATCACTTGTTTTTATGAGGCGAGTCACAAAAAAAGTCGACCTTTTTAAATAGCATATGTAACCTACACTGTGCACACGCCTGTCGTAGAGTTATGGCCAAAGATGTGTTTTGTGTGGTCATGGTGAGCTTCACCTTTGACTCCCGACCACCAAAATGGTATAATCATCACATGTTGAAGATTTCAAACTGACCGCGGTGATCCTGCATGCGCCTGGGAGCACCCGTGAACACACCGCGAACGGCGTTGACGGAGCCCGTTCCACAGAAACGGGGACGGCGTCGTCTGAAACGGGAGGGAAGCGGAACCTCGCCGCGGCAGCGCCCGATGAGCTTAGACGGAACCGTGTTTTTATTGATTCCAAAAAATGCTTCAGATGAGCAGAGGTGCTGCTTTTAGCATGTTGCAGACGGGCAACGAGACGGGAAAAAGGCTCAGTAGGTGAATAGGAAGAGGCAGCGACTGCCAACTCAATGTAGATAAGTGATTCTGTTGCATATTTTTTTTAGCATATAGAACATCACACACAGACATATATATATATATATATCACCATTGCTTCCTGGTGGCTGGCTGCAGGATAGGTGATTAACCCCGCCTCCTCGATGACAGCACATGGGTCAAACTAAAATATCAAAATATATTCCCAATCCGATTTTGGTTTCTTACATTTAAGATGGTTTCTCAGGTATCCATTTTGCTCATAAATTTGTTTTTTTATTTGTAATTTGATGCTGTTAAAAAGGGCTTGGCTTTTATGATTGACAACTGCGCCGGGTGAAATTCCAGTTACACGGAACACTAACTTTCTTTCTAAGCGTTTTTGTCTCTTTCCAGGTGTAAGGGTGGGTCCCCGCTACCCCGGCTCCATTTTCTGATTGCGCTTTCCAGGCGGTACGCGGTCCGCGATGACACATGACAGCGACGCGACACGGCCTGCCGCGGACGCCAAATCATCTAACCAGCACAAACTTTATTAACATTATTTTCCATAAACTAATTCGCTGCGCGACAAGACGCTTCCGTGGCTCATATCTGGACGGAGGCAAAACCCATGACAGCCCGTTCCACTGAGCCAAACTAGTTTGCCCCTGCTGCAGAAGTTGGTCCACTCAGTGTCTGCGCTCGACAGCTTTTAATGAAAATCTGCTGTCTCGCTTGCGGCGCAAATCACCGAAGGCAAATACATTCACATATCTGGAATAATTACTGACAAGGATGCTGTAAACAAACAGCGCCGCTAAGGAGCAAATATTGTTTTCGCAGCCTGTAATCGTTACCTTTCCACCATAAATAACATCATTTTCTCCGAGAGAAAAACGCCATCCAGCTTAATGAAATTCTCCGCCCGAGAAAAGTTTTATGGACGGGGCTCCAGACAGCTTTTCGAACGACGCCAGGCGCCCGCGAGGTCGCCGGGAAACATCGGCAGCTCGTTGCGGCTGTAATTATGACCGCAGCGGAGGTGGGAAATCAAGTCGCCCGATCAGCAGCCGATGTCCTGCGGACGCGCACGTCCAGGGTGGGCGGGGTCTAACACAACTTTTTAACGAGCCCGCAGAGCCGCTCCTGGCAGCCGGCCATGCATAGTTAACGAGAGGTTAAAACCGGGGGAGGGGGAGTTTTCTCCTGACTTAGATGAGGTCGGCGAAGGGTCACACACACTCTGGACCGTTTAGCTGAAACATGAAGCATTCGAAACATTCATTGATTGTTTTACTCTAAAGTGACATTGAAAATATTAATTACTAAACATGAATCCACTTAAACCCAACTGGCATTATTTCAAAGTTGCTGGTACTGCAAAGCAATGCAGACAGCGCCCTCTGTTGGAATCCACCATCATAACATTACACTTTGATTGTAATTGTTCAACTTGTGAATCAGCAACATATTTCTGCGTTTTATGACTATGATTTTCTTTCTTTGAGGACATCACAGGCCAGGCAGAGATGGTCCGCGGGCGGGGTCTGGCCCTCAGGCCTTATTTTGACCAGGCGGTCATAATAAGGCCTGAGGGTTCGTTAGATTCAGGCGGTTAGTGGTGCTCGTATTAATTTCCAGGAATCCATTGCAAATCAACTTGCTGCATGTTGAGTGTAGAAAAAAAAAAAAAAAAGTACATGACATATTCCAACAAAGGCCGGCTTCTCGCGTTGCGATTGGTTTAGAGTGGTAGGCTATAGAATGCATGATGTCAGTGCAGGTCCTCTCTAAGCTAGAAGAACAAGGGAGTGTGCAGAGGCTTTGACGTCAGCCGGCAGCTGTGTGGAGCAGTGACATGCTGGCCTGCCTGTTATTACCTACCTGGTCCAAGACAAGCAGAATACAAATGAGGAGAGAGCTGCTGACCGTGCGCACGCGCGCGCGTGAACACACACACTAACACACACACACACACACACACAGGGGAGAAAACATGCATGCATGCAGACATGCAAACATACACTGGTGTTGCATGAGTGAAGGAAGGAAAGAGGCAATTGAAACAGGAATTACAAGGAAGGAATGAAGGAGCGATGCAAAGAAGGCACCAGGGAGGAAGGGAGAGATGTTGTTGGGGTGGTGTGATTGGGGGGAGGGGACGAGGGAGAGAGAGAGAGAGAGAGAGAGAGAGAGAGAGAGAGAGAGAGAGAGGATGCTGCCGTGCTGAAGAGGCCAGGGTGAGCAACACAAATACAAACGGAGGGGAGGAAAAACAGGCACAAATTCCCTCCCACGCAATGCAAACGCAACCCTTCTAATGAGTAAGTGACACTGATACACACACACACACACACACACACACACTTACGCGATCATCCACGGATGCATGAAAACGCGCCAAGGTGCAAATTTGATGGACGAGAGCCGTGAAAGTTCGAAGTGCCGCGTTTGAGGCCCCCGTTCGCGCGACAACGTTCAGCTTTGCTCTTCAGCCAGCGTCCTGAGATAGTTCCAACCCCAACAGAGCGCTGTAGTACGCATGCCAGGCCAGTAGTTGGCAGTGTGATGAACCAAAAGAGGCAGAACTTTGAGTTGAACATTGAGATTCCCACCTGTGAAGCATGAGAATATATTCATATATTTCATTTACATATAATATATTCAAATATATAATATTACGAACATAAACTGTTAACCATCTCCATATATTAAGCCAAAAGCTGTATGTTTTTAGCCTGCTTAACATAAACTTTTTAACTCTTTGACCTCATTACCTGGTCACCTGCGCCTTCCCTCACTCTCCCTCACGCTACCTTCATCTTCCATCTAATACACACACACGTGCGCATTGTACAGTACTAATTGCATGTTCAGTAATAATATACACCGGCGTTTTGATATTCACACACCGGTGTAGCTAACGGAGAGCTTGAAGTGTCCCGGTTTCATTGAAAAAAAAAATAATGACGTCTCTCTCGGTCGGAGCAAGACGCGAAAGAATATAACAACACATCCGGCGACGTCTCGGGATTAATATGATGACAAAGTCGCCTGTTAACTGAGCAGCAAATCTGTCGAACTGTCTCGCCCGCGTTGCAGCTGAGACGCAGCACAGCAGAAAGTAGGACAAACCTTGGTTCAGGTAACATTATTTGACTGGTGAGGCGGTGGCACTGGAGCCTTGGCAGTGGCAGCGCAGGAGTGCGCCTCCTGCTGGGAAAACGTTTTCATTTGTTTGCCCAACCAACAACTCCTTTTCGCTTGTATTCTCTCCATACCACCCTGGGCGCTTGTTACACGTACAGGGAGAGTGGAGGGACGCAGGTCTGAGGCGGACAAGACCAAACTTCAGAGCGGGAGGGGTGGTGAGGGGTCGTGTTTATAATAGTTCACATTAATTATTGGGGGCGTAACGGTTCACCATACCTGCGGTTCGCTTCAACTTTCGGTTCTTAAGTTGCGGTTCAAACTTCGGTTTGGACATTTAGCAGTCGCTTGAATCGGCGGTTTTCAACAACAGAAAAGGGGACGCATGTCCAACGCCATGAAAACCCCAACAGCGTTGGTAATTGCTTTTGCTCGCTCTGATTTCGGACCAAGTTTCATTTTGAAGGCTTGGTGAAGATCTGGCTGCTGTCGTGGGGTCGTCGCTGCTGCGCCGGGCTGAGCGAGGTCTCTGTCGGCGTGATGTCTCTTCATACGCGCTAGCATGTTTGAGGCGTCACCCCCTCGCTCCCACAGACGGTTTCGCTGAACACAAACGACAAATAACTCGCGTCTTGATAGCAACGCGACCACCAGCCTCTGCAGTCTCAACTGGAAATCCAAAGAGCCTCTGGAGGGTTCTGCTAGTTCAGGTTTGTCCGGCATCAACACATGTGAGAGGTTATGCTGCGTTCAAGTGCTCCTCGTAATTTTGACATGCGCGACCAAACCGCGGTTCAAGATGAGAAAACGAGTCACTAAACCGAACTCAAAACCGTTACACCCCTATTAATTATGATATGACGTGATTGGGGGGTTGTGGTGGCTGGTTTGGATTGTTGGGTTGGTTGCAACGCACATACCCCCTCATTTATTACGCCTATGGTAAACATCAACAATGGCAAGCACACTGTTGCTCTGAGTAACTATAAAGCAGGTGAATTCCAGGAAAATGTGGACTGGGAGTCATGCCAGTCCAAATATGCAGAAGTGTTTTATGTTTACTTAGAGCAATAGTGAAACAAATAATATTAGTAATATACCATTAATATTACTTAATAGTCAATGTGCATGAGCACCTTCAACAAGGGTCCGTTTGGCGTTTTCACCCCAAAAAACAATGTCATGTAAACAGGGCCTAAGTCGTCTGACTGGCTGGTGTATCTCCAGCAGCATGAAGTTTCATCAGTGTCAGCGGAGCACCATGACAACGATGACGACGATGATGATGATGACGACTAGGGGTGTAAAGATTCATCGATTACATCGAGGAGGAGAGGAGGCGGACGAGCTTGAGATTTCCAAGCCGACTTTGAATTTGAATCTGTGGAAACACTTGAGATGTTCTGGTCACGTCGCTGGCTGCCTGTTGAATTTGTAAAGGCCAGATCAAAAAGAAGGGCAACACAACAAACCTTTCCAACCACTTAAGCGGGGTAGACATTACAAGATTTTTAAACTCTTAACCGATTTTCCGGATGAGAGAGGAGAAATTCGCCGTTTTGCTCTTGTAGTGTCGGGTGTGCAACCGGGGCACCGACACACACTCACCACCCACTCGCAGCGATTGACGCGATTCTCAAAACTTTGACATGGGCCAAATTGTGGTGGCTAGATGACTGGGTCAGAGCATCTCCAGAACTACAGCTCCAGCGTCTGCAGTGGTCAGGACCTATCAAAAGTGGTCCAAGGAAGGAAAAGTGGTGTATCTGCAAAAAAGTCATGGGGAACCAAGACTATATTTATGCAAGTAGAAACCAATGGCTGGTCCATGTAGTCTGAACCAACAGATGAGCTAATGCAGTGGATGCTGGTTCTAATAGAAATGTGTCAGGATACACAGTTCATGGTAGTTTGTTGTGTATAAGACCAGTCAGGGTGCTCATGCTGACCCCTGTCTGCTGCTGAAGGCACTAACAATGGACATTTGAGCATCACAACTTGGCCATTGATCAATTGAAGAAGGTGGTCTGGTCTGATGAATCACGTTTGTGGATGGCCGAGTGTGTGTGTCGCTTACTTGGGGAACACATGGCACCAGGATGCACGATGGGAAGAAGGTGAGCCAGCGGAGGCAGTGCGATGCTTTGGGCAATGTTCTGCTGGGGAACCTTGGGTCCTACCATTCATGTGGATGTTCCTTTGACACGTAGCAGCTACCTAAGCGTTGTTCCAGACCATGTCCACCTTTTCATGGAAATGGTGTTCCCTGATGGCAGTGGCCTCTTTCATAATAATAATGCTCCCTGCCACAAAGCAGCAAACGCATCAGGAATGTTTGAGGAACACAACAACCAGTTCAAGGTGTTGACTTGGACCCACCTCGCTCCTTCCAGGACTTAAAGGATCTGCTGCTAACATCCTGGTCCCAGATACCACAGCACACCCTCAGAGCTCTAGTGGAGCCCAGGTCTCGATGGGTCAGGACTGTTTTGTGCCAGAAGGGGGACTTTCACAATATTAGGCAGGTGGTCATGATGTTATGGCTGATCGCTGTATATTATGGAGAGACATGAACACAAACTGCAGCTTCATTCGTCGGCAACCCTGATGCAGAGATTCTAGTTTTAACTGATGTGCAAACATGGTCGGGAAGCCTTATTTCCTTATCCTGTTTTGTAATATTGGGGGTATTTGAGGTGATACAGCAAACGCTCCAGGCACCAGTACACCTGTCTTAAAGGCTTTTAACAACTGCCTGCAACTGCATGGCAAATAAACTAAATAAAAACAACCTTTAATAAACAGCATTTTCGTCCTCATCAGTATTCCCTCCGTGCGGTGAGTCACCGGTTTGATCCTCTCTTTCTATTTTCAGGCGGGTCTGAGGTGATGAATCATTTGATTTACCAAAACAAGTGTCTTTGTTCGAGCGTTTGTGGAGGATAGTTACTGGCTGCTTTAACTGCACACACACACACACACGCATGCACACACACGCACACACGCAGGCAGCAACGCATGGTCATTTGAAGCGTGTGTGCCTTTATATGTGCAATCCATATTAGTGGCTCCTACATTATAACAATACTTTGCTCTTCTGCACCTCATTTCTACATAAACATTTGTCCTTTCTTAACTCAACAGCTTTAACATATACAGCCATCAGTGCAACAGTGCAGGTTTTGTAATATCACATAATGCGGAGGGATTAGCCGCCGTGTGCTTAACAGCGTCCTATTCTCATATGGATAAAAAGCTGTTTGCTCTACACTGAAAAGGGATTTGCTGTATCTAAATGTAACAGAGGTATTCTGTGTGTATTCTGTGTGTATTCTCGGATACGAATGCAATGGAGGATTTGGCGCTGAGAGAAATAGCTTAAAGTCAGGGTCCCAGGTGACTCGCAGCATGTCGAGGTGAGATGCATTTGGGTATGAAAAGAAATGTGATAGCACTGCTAAAGACAAAAAAAAAAAAAAGAGATCCTCCCAAAAGGGAACACGTTCTACAGCTGGCGGGCGGCGCTTTCCAATACGTGCCGACACAACGGCGCTGAGCCAGCACGAACATCTACGACGTCAAAGAGCAGCGGCGATGCTGCAGATCAGCTTTTGTCAACTTTCAGGTCCCCCTGTAGATAGCTCAGACAGATAAGGTTCTCAAAAGAGTCGATGCCCACGCTTCCTCTCACTGCCTCCACATCTATTATTAATTCATCTGCCAAATGTGTGAGCTGTGTGTTGATGTCCTGCATCTGCAGATTTTCTGAAACATGTCAGAGGTATCAACCTGCAAGAGGAAGTTGTATATTTCAATTTGTGACTTCTGATCTCATCATCAATTCCAACACCCCGATAAAACCCTCCAATGTGACGTCATCGGTACGGTTATTAAACCAGACGGCTGCGTTACAGATCGTGTTCACTGTGTAGGCTTGAAATGAGCCACCAGGCCCCTTGAATGAGTCTCGTCTTGACTGTGTACGATTTAAAGTTTTTCAAAATGGTTCAAAAATTCAGATTGATGACACTTGAAACTCAAGTTGACATCTTCTTTCGGATGACCTGTTTGTTATTATGATCAACCGTCAAAATACCAAAAATGTCGAGTTTATTATCTTAGAAAAATAAAACCTAGCAAAAGAGAAGGTAGAATATGTGAACTTTTGGTAATTGTGTATTGGAGAAAATTACTTACAATCAGTTATTAGGATCTTTCACTTTTCATCAGTCACTAAATATGGCAACCATTTAATCATTTCAGCCTGCACATTCTACAGCTGATAGTTGCCAAACAAGCTCTTTCTCTGAGACTGCAGAGGAGGTTATCAGCCATGAACATATGATACCATGTAAATACTCCCATAAGCACAAAACTGGGACACCACAGTGATGCATATCTATGTGGGTTTATTTGAAGTCTCAATTTAACATCTATTTTGTGTAAGAATGGATGGATTTACTTATTTAGCAGGGCCAGCTGCTTAAATCTTGGAGGATTAAGAATAGAGTAAACAATAACTTCACTCTCTACTATGCTCTGTATTTCAATTAACATGCTGAAATGGCAATTACGATAGCATTGTTCTGAGAAATGAATCATGATTACAGACTATAGTATATGATTTAATATAATATTTAAATCATAAAGAATTGGCTAGCCTGCAACTAGCTTTTTTGGATAACATGTTTAAGGTTTTTATTGGACTAAAGAGTGTGTAGTCAAACATTATAATTATAAACTACAATATGGCTGAACTGAAATGTAAAATAACCATCTTGTATCCATTTAGAATCGGCTATGCTAGCCAGATGTAGTTTGTTTAGCGAATAAAACTAGTCTCTCTCGACATGAAGAGGGTATAGTCACACAGTCAAATACGACAATCAGTTTTACAGGCTACGATGTGATGAATTAAATATAAAATTAATATTTAGTGACCATCATCCACACATAAATAATCTATGCTAGCCAGGGAATAACTAGTTTGCCTCATTCATAAAACACAGTTGTTGTTTTTTTTGACCTAAAAAGTGTGTTGTAGTGAAACAAAATCATCTCATACGTTGACAGTAAAAGCAGCAGCACAGGATTTGTGTCAGTGTTTCTGTCTGAACTTTAGTAGAATATTCTATCGAGTAAATGATGAATGTCTGGCTGAGAACGCTAGCTGCTAGCTGCTAGCTGATCATCAGCATCCAGGCTGCTTGAACTCGCGTTGGGGTCAGACGGAGGTGATGCACCAGAGTCCGTTACATTTTCCCAAATAACTGCAAGTCACATTTACAGCTAAAACCTGTGAAAGCAGGATTACATCATGGAGAAAAACCAAAACAGACGTGTTGAGAATAAGTTGAGCATTATTAGCACTAATGGAGAGTTCTTGTATTCCATGGCTTTGCTAATGCTGTTCCGGCGTCGGCTTCATGCACACAGAGGCGCGGGGAGCAAATCGACTGCGACATGTTCGCGCCTCATGAATAAAACAGCGCAGTAAAGTGTTTTCTTCAACCAGCAGAACATCTCGTGCCTCCTGAGAGTGTTGCGTCGCTTCATGCAAAATGCCAGGGTCAAACATCGGGGCCTGATTCCCTCATCAGGGCTGCAAATGCCTGGTCTCAGTGATTTAAGTGCACGTTTGCAGGTGCATGCGGAGGTAAACCGGGAAGGCGATTGAGGGGGTTTGAGGAGATGGGGGGGAGGAAAAAGAGGAGAGGAGAGGTAAAGAGAGAGGAAATGGAGGAGGAGAGGATGGAGAGAAAAACATGAAGAGGAGGATGGGGAGACGAAAGGAGGAGGTCGGGAAGGAGAGAGAAGAAGACAGAGAAGGAGGAGGGAGGCAGACACTGGAGATAAAATTAGGAGGAGGAGCAAGACGGTGGAGAGGAAAAAAAGAGGGGAGGAGGAAAAAAGGAGAGGAAAGAGAGAAGAAGACGAAAAGGTGGTCAGGCAAGGAGAATAAAGAGCAAGAGAGAAGGGAGGGTGCAGAGAAGGAGCACGGGAAGGAGAGAAAAGGAGGAGGGATAGGGGGATGAAGAGGAGGTCAGAAAGGAGGGAAATGGGCGAGCGAGAAGATGGAGAGAATAAGAGGAGATGAAGGAGGGTGGAGGGGACAACATTATTTGCAATCCCGGTATAATTTCTTCACGCAAGATGGGTTTAATGGCCTCTGTTATTGTTTTCCTTCTGTCGCTCCTCTCCATCTCCTCATCTCTGCTGCCTCTCCTCGCTCCTCCCCGTCCTCCTTGCATTCATCACCTGTTTCCCATCCTCTTCCTCTATCTTCTCCTCTCCTCCTCCCGTTCCTCCTGTTCCTCTCTCACGTCCTCCTCCTCCTCTGTCTTCATTCACTCGCACTCCTCCTTTCCTGCTGCTGCGTCTTCCTCCTCCTCTCCTTCCTCTCTCCCCTCCGCCTCTTCTTGTATTCATCAGCTATATTTGTCTTTCTGTTCACCTTTACTCTTCTTCCTCTTCTCACTCTCCTCTCTCCTCCACCCATCTCTCGCTCCAGCAACAAACTGATGTCACAGATCCGTTAATAATCCTTTGTCTTGATCAACCCATATTAAGTCTATGCTTGTGTTAACAACTTGGTTATCCTGGTTAAACCGCCCCCTCTTCCGCTTTAAGCCCCACCCACTCCCAGTATGGATACAGACAATTTAATTGGTTGAGCAGATACACATGTTGGCATACATGCTCATCCCTCGTAACCGTGGTTACAGGTTGTCACAGGTGGATTTACGGTGGTTAAACCTGATAAACTGCATGTGCATTACAAGGTTTTAGTGTACGGCTGACAACCAATCAGGAAAGAGCATTCACCCAGACCACAGTGTGAAATATGATGTGCATTTGAGAGGCTGAAATATTCACGTGCAGATCCAGACCAAGTGCTTTCACATGTCTTAGGCAACATAGCTTCCAAATATGCAACTGGGGAAAGCTAAAAAAAAAAAACTTAAAGTACAAACTGTACAACAATATCTAATAGGGAACCATCTCAGACTGGTTCTCAACATTTCTGGATAAAACTAGTCGCTGTTTCTTTTGACGAATGATGAAAGCAGCGGAGGAGACGGCTGACCTGGATCACAGCAGCAGAGCTCGTCATCAAACAAGGCCTTCAAACAATGTTCAAACAACAGCCACTCCTCATTCCTAGTCCGTCCACGCTTCGGCGGTTCAGAGTCTAGTTCAGACGCCATCCCGTCCTCCACAAAGAATCCAGGGTGGCGACCGGCTTCCAACCTGTTCGGTTCAGATGAGGAGCTGCGGGAGGACTGATGAGGATTCGGGGGCCTGTGATAGGATCAGCGGGGCAATCAGCTGCGGCGAAACAAACACGGCGAGGATCTCTCTACATCACTGCACCTCTGTGACAAAGTGGGCGGGGGCGCCTCATTTGTCTCTCGTATCTCACCTGCTGGTCACTTGTGTGTTTAGCCAGAGGAGCGTGTCTGCCGGCAGCGCTGCCTTCACGCAGCCTCCGCTCTACTCTACTTACCCTTATGGTTTTCCATAGGAAAAGAGTACCTGGTCCCACCTTTCAGTACCTGCCCTCCAAAAAAAGGCCGGTGCCAGATACCACGAGGTGCTAAAACGTAATGTGAAAACACCGTCGACCACTTATTGGTCAGAGAGAATTGCCAAAGAGTCACTGCATCATCAATGTGTGACAGCCTGAACAGCGCCAACCCGTGCCCGCCATTTTTAAACAACCGAACCCTTCGCTGGTAAAAGAAGATGTCACTTTCTCACAGCAGTTCCACGCGGCGTCACTATAACGACCGGTTGCACTGAGGCGGTACGATATTCGAATGGAAAATGACCCCGAGAAAAGCACACGATACCAAGGGTAGGTAGAGTAAGGTAGAGCCTGCACCGCATAGTAGTAAATATAAGTCATAAGTACAAATTATCAAGCTGCTTTTGAAAAATTCTGACCTGTTGAAGAATATTAAGAAATCCTAAAGACTGTTCATCAATTTATTTCGTTGTTTAATTGCACATATTTTCATTTATTTGTTGGTATTTCATTTCATTCTGATTTATGTCGGAATGAGGCTTTAGGGGATGGAGAGTAAGGGATGAAGGGGCATTGGGCTGAGGAGTAAGAGACGGATGGATGAGGGAATGACGGTTAAGTGGTGAAGGGATGAGGGAGTGAAGAGGAAGGTGTGGTCTTTGAATCTGTTCATAAGTATCTCCTGGGATCCCCGCAGCAGAGGTGTGGAGCATCGGAACGAAATGTTGGAGAAAAAGTTGTTTTTTTTTTCCCTGTGAGACGCAGCAGCTTCATGTTGTCCGACTGGGTGTCAGGAACATCACCGGCTGTCAATGCAATCAGTTTCTAGTTGAATTGGGGGATGTTCACACTCTGGTTTTAGAGCACCAAAAAAAAAACCTTTTTAAATGTCCATTTTTTTGGATGAACGGCAAGTTCATATTTGCGGCCCAAGAAACATAAACGCGTTTAAGAGCATTGGACTTGAAGCGAAAGGAAACCTGACCTTCGATGTCACGCTTCCCTCATCAGAGCTGTACGTGATTAAGATTTTGGCTCTGTCCTGCCGAGGCAGCCGCTTCCTTCCCACTGACCTTTGCGCAGAAGATAAAACTGTACGAAAACAACCTCTTGATGGCTGACACTTCAGTGAAGCATTCTGGGTAAATCCACGGAACGATAAGAGATGTATAAATGCAGTCTTGTTTTGTTTTCTCATGCCGATCTGCAACACCCAACTCATCTCTGGGGTGCAGGAGGACAGATCAAATTGCAGGTTGAGCTTTTGAAATCTCCTCCTGTTTCACACACACACACACACACACACATACACACACACACACACGCACACAGAGA